>JACJUY010002528.1:27760-76761 GCA_014220935.1 Platorchestia sp. MABIK | reverse complement strand
GTCTAAGGTGTTAGATATATATGTACTGATGCCTCCGCCTCGCTGGTTTTTTCGTAGCGAATGGAAATGGATATTGACATAACAAAGGTGAATAGGATCGACAACAAAATAATAAAAATACATCATCGATATATTTACGACAAAAATAAATTTGAATTCAAGAGCACAGTCTGTGAGTAATTTAATTTTAGAAAAAGAACTGAAAATATTTATGTAAACTCAAACAAAGCGGTCAACTTGAGTGAAGCATTTACTACGGATAATAAAAAATTCACCGATGAAAGTTTTAAAAAGCAAATGAAAAAGTTTACGCGTAGAGTCAACAGAATTATAACTTGCATCGGTGAATAGGATGCTTCAAAGGTATTTAGATAATTTCACTGACAGGGATATAGGGGAAAAAACATTGAACCATTTCTACATTCGTGAGGGAAGTCACGTTACTTGAAAAAGCGTATGAGATTTCATATGTAAATTAACTCCTTCACAAAAAATTTAAATAATTGCCAAAAATGTAGCCAAGAAGACGCTATGGGTTTTACATTCAGCTGGTTTAAGTGTGAATTGAAAATCCGCATTTAAGTTAACTTCATGAAAATTGTGGGCTACCCACCTTACGTGCCAGCACCAGAAGCAGAAACTTTAAGCTTTTTGCGAATATCTCCAGTCAAGAAATTGAATTGATTTAATTTACCGAGGATGCTATTGATTTTATCTTTAGCCCTCGATCATAGTGAATTTCTACATTGGTTCTAAGTTCGATTGAAAATTTGAAAAATCAGGAAAATATTATTCTTGTTAGCAAAGTATCTGTCTCTATCTACTGCATCCAAAACATCACCCTTATTTGGATTCGGATCCATCTCATCTTCATTTTGACTAAAAGATTGTGGTAATTTTAAGTCGATCTTGACATACAAATAAAAAACAACTTAGAGCGAAGTGAAGAAATGGATGCATTTGTATGCTTGAGACCGAATTTTTGTTGCCTCAAATTTTTTGTTGTTGAACTGCACCTGTCAATTTTAAGGGGAAATAATGCGTTTATTTTAAATAAGGCAAGAACTTTCGAGAATTATTGAACGTATTTTAATTAAAAGAAGATCTATGAC
Source organism: Platorchestia sp. MABIK (assembly GCA_014220935.1). Classification (NCBI taxonomy): domain Eukaryota; kingdom Metazoa; phylum Arthropoda; class Malacostraca; order Amphipoda; family Talitridae; genus Platorchestia; species Platorchestia sp. MABIK. Next base: position 75,649 of record JACJUY010002528.1, on the reverse strand, counting down.
AATAAGGTGATTTCTTCCATTTTCAAATTACTCACTAACACTTGGTATTTATTTCAAAATTTGCAACATTTGTTTTCGAGTGAGGTGAGGGTATGAGATGACCGGAAATTTATGACGATGAAATGATTTCTTGATTTCAGGATAGCAAAGTGGGCCGCAATACTTCTGAGCAATGGTATTACGCTGACTTATGTGTGTTTAACCGGTGTTAAGTTCAAATAAGGAACTCTTACGAGTATTTACAGTTTAATCAATTAAATGATCTTGATTAGCGTTGTTGATCGTAGAGCCGACGTTCACGTTCTACTTTTACGAAATGGTTTTCAAATTTTGAGATTAACTTTATTTACTTGGGATAACTAGAAGCTTGGTTTAAATAGATAAAATACATCTACAATATTAAAATCTCTAACTAGAATGACGTTAAGTTTGACTGAGAATTGGAAAAACTGGAATAGAACATTTCATAGCGTATTTTTGCTATTCACTGTCTATTGACATAATTTTAACTCTTCGTTTCGAAAATCATAATTAATAATTTGAGGTTAGAATATTTAACCAGAGTAACTTTAAAATATAATAGAAGCTTTGATTGTCGACTTTTATCTTATTCAGTAGAAAAACTACCCGTGAACTAATGAAGTAATGGTCAACGTGTCTCTCAAGATCCTAAACTTCATTTACTTCTAAACATCTTTTACATCCAAATATTCCAAATATCCCTCACATTTCAACAGCTATAGCGTTTTGCAACATTTTTAACATCAAAACTTCCAATCATCTTAATGTCCCCATCAACCCAACACCCCTCAAACAACCCTGCATCCCTAAAAACACTTCATCCGTAACAGTCCTTCATTCCAACAACGTTCCATCTCTAACACCTCTCCATCCTCAACAACCCTTCAATCCTAACATTTCAACATCCCTTCTCCATCCTCATAATCCTAACATCTCTATCATCGATTATCCCTCACACCAATATTCCTAACACTCAGAAGTTTCCAAGATTAACGCTCAAGCTTGAGAGTTTTTTCGAGCACTTGAGAAAACGTCCCAGTATCTTAGCTACCCACTCGCCAAACTCAATATGTTGACATTGTGTCTGTGTGGTGTGTTATCATTGCAAAACGATTCAATCAACAGTAATTCTCACACACTCTGAGACTTGAGCAAACCTATTTCTTGGAGGATAGCATGAAATTAAGAGAAAACATCAAAGGTTGGAACTTGACATGGGTAATGTTGAACCCCCCTGGAACTTCATTAAAAAGCTGGAATAAAAGTTTAAATTAACACAAGTCATGGATTAATGAAACCTTATGACGTACGTGATTTAAGTTTGGTATCATCATTAAAAGCTCACCCAAACCCATCGACGGCACCCATGTGGTGGGATGGAGGAGGTGGAAGTGGCGTGTACATGGGAGGGGTGGGAGTGTAGCTTGGCGCAAGCACTCTGGAAGTTGGAGAACTATCCTCCATCGCTCCACCGATCCCGCCTCCATTGTTGGTGGTGGTGGTGGAAGAGTGGTCGAGCATGCCGTTAGTGACCGTGGTGCCGTTAGTGGTGCCTGTGCTGCTGTTATTTGAGTTGCTGTTGTTGCTGGTGTTGTTACTAGTGACCGTAGACCGGCGCTGATTCCGCAGCTTTTCTTCCCTCCGCCATTTCGCTCGTCGGTTGCTGAACCAAACCTGGCAAATGAATGATAGATTAATTAATTATTGGAGGTTCCACTCGAGTGCTGCTAGCAACAAGATCGGTATCCGTGAAACACGTACTGTAGGGTTACAATGGACGGGGAAAAAGCACGAGTAGGAAAATCTGTTCAACTTGATTACCGAATACTCGCAATTTTATGCAAACGAATTATCTTATTTTCTGTCAACTTATTTCATTTTGAATAAGAGACTCAAGAGATTTTACTTAATTACTTGAGATATCATTTATGCAGAATATCGCAAAGCAATAGAGGGATCAATGAAATCGGTAAATAGTCTTTGACCGTCTTTTTTCCGCAGGATAAAAATCAATGCTTGTCGATTCAGCACGTTGACTGCTGCAGTTAATATAAACTTAAAAGATTAAACTTAAACTTTATATTAAACTTAATAACCTTAATAAACTTATTAAACTTGATAAACTTGATAAACTTAATAAACTTAATAAATTTAAGTTTAATAGTCAACTCCAATTTGAAGTCAATTGTAGTAAGAAGTTTTGAAAATAGCAAACACTAACTGGTTTGTGCCTTCATTTAGTTTTAATTTGGTATGTATTGAAATTGAGTTTGTGACCACTGGTCGGTCAGAAGCGCCATGAAAACTCCCTCAATGACCACGGGCGGCTCTCGTCACAGCCGAAGTGTTAAAGACTACACGCAAACCTGCTCTCAGATGTGCAGGCTCATTAGGAAAGAAAATTATCTTTGAGCTTATCAACTCGGACACAATAATTTACATACAAAACTAAATAATTACGGCACTCACAAACAGCACACGGAGAGTTTTTCGGTTAATTTTATAGCTGGAAATTCACGGACACTATGCAAATGATCTGAAAATTGTCCCCTGTTTTTTTCGACGTTAGCAATACTTTACTTACCTGAATCCTGGCCTCGGGCAGATTAATTTTGGCAGCGAGCCGCTCTCTGGCGAACACGTCCGGATAATGCGTCCTCTCGAATTCTGTGCACAATACAAGAATAATAAAGTTTTTAAGGAATAAAATCGCATACAAATGAGATGACTGATCATTTCGACATCGAAAATTTATGAATAACACTCATGGTTAAGTATTTAACTTTTCCAAGCTTAATGCGAGCAAATTCCCCCGAAGAATGAAATAATAAACCATGAGCCAAGCCGGAGCGCGCTATTACAGCTTCTAGAACAGGGGTTCCCAGCCTGGGGTGCTCGCGCCCCCTGGGGGTGCCAGACGATATTCCAGGGGGTGCAAGAAAAGTGCAGGTAAATAATAAGAAATTGGCTGTATGTTGGCATTTTTATTTCAGGGGGTACGAGGTTAGAATGAAATTTCTTTGGGAGTGCGGGGCGAAAAAATGTTGGGAACACCTGTTTTAGAATAAGGGAAGAATATCCTACAATTCAAGCTTAAGTATTTAATTAACGTTTAACGTTTTGAGCCAAGATCATTACTTGCAGATTCCAAATAAAGGTAATGAAATGAAACAAGATGTCAGATCAAGTTGTTTCTCACCTTTCTCGAGGCTGTCAATTTGTTCGTTGGAGAAGGAAGTCCTGTTTCTCTGGAGCTTCCTTTTGAGGTGAAGTCTGGCCTGGTCGCTGCCCTCACCTCCCAGCAGGTCCCCCCCGCCCCCCACCCTCGACACCCCCACCCCACACCCGCCCTCCCCTAAACCGTCACAGCTGCTGCCCGTGTTGCTGTCGTCTTCGCTCGTCTCTGCCATGTCTGCGGCCAATTTCAATAATTTTAACAATTTGTTTTAATGTGCAAGTTGAAAAATACATGAAAGACAATTAATTTGAACACTTCAAACAATTGAAACAATTGAAACAACTCAAAAAATTTAAACAATTTCAACAATTCAAAAAAATACACACAACTCAAACAATCCAAAATGTCCAAGCACTTTAAACAATCTGAACAATTTGTTTACCACAAGTGAGACATCGAGTAGATTGTTCCTTAAAGTTACTATAATGGACACTTTGGAACTTAGTTACATGTGGGCCCGAATAAGTTCAGGGACTTTTAGGCCATCATATCATCAATGCTATTATATTGTAAAACGTGCGAATAAGAACTTGCTACTCTAGTGCAAAATGAGTTCACATTTTATTGAAGCACCTTTTTGGAGATTCTGAGTATGATTTTCCATCTAGCACCATGAATAAGCATCCTATTTTCACCCTACCAAGTATTAGTCGTTTGATTTTGCCTGAGTGTAAAATATTTAACTCCAGTTCGAGAATCTAATGGTTATGACAATAACTGTTGCGCTACAAAGACAGAAAAGCCAAAATATTTCTGAAAAATGTTGGGATGAAAACACGTCTTATAATCGGATCACCTATTCGGTAAGTTATCTATGCAGAAAATGAGAACACACTGTTTAAGCGAAAACAGTGCCAGCTTTCTCTTACAGCATTGATCCCTCTTGAAATCCCTAATGGCTTTTAGTTAAACATTCAATAAGTGTCAAAATAGGTGTACACACGTAGTCTAGGAAACGAAACCATTCATTATTTCTCTTTCATTTGATTTGGCTAGCGCAGGTAAACAAGCCTTAAACTTTAATTTGTGTGACTAATAAGCTATCAAACATCACCATTCCTTTACTTACCACAGAAATATATGATTTTTGAACAAAAATAACAGTACTACATCACAATGTTTGAAAAAAAAATATTTCATTTTATTATTAATCTGTTCCCTCGCACCTAGCGTTTTTTGCCGTCAGTTGAAGCGGTCAGTAAACTGTTAGGTGAGGGAAGTGAACCTTCTATTGCTCATCAACAGCGTGGTCCTCTTTATCACGCCTGCAGTACTCACAAGGTGGAGGTTCGTTTCATTGGAAGTAATAATATTTATTGACCATTTTTCAGCAAAATATTGAATTTTTAATTTCATTCTACCTTCCGTGAGAAATTTCTCATAAAATTAATAGATATGTGTGCATGTAAAAATTATGCCAGTGACAATGATGGATAATATTTTTTATATAGAAAAATATACATAAACCCCAGATAGAACTTTTTGACCCATCTTCAGCCATACTTCTGGAAAACGTGACAATTGTTTCAATTGCATAATAATGTAGAAATATCGTTAGTCAATTTTTAAACGAAAACCAGCTAAATCCTACGAAATACGTCAAATGAATTGCCGAAAAGGGAGAAAAACATTCGTGTTCTCCATCATGTTTTCTGATTAATTTTTAGGATTGCGTTTCGATTGAATGATCTACAAATTTTTTGTCATTTAAAACTTTTTAGTTGAATTGTTGTTAAATATTTCGTATTAGTTTTCTCAGGCAGTCCCTGTTCGGGTGCCACTTGTTAGATATATAGTTTTATTAGATTTGATAGGCTGTTCTGTTTGACGCCAATAGTTAGATAATTTTGAGGCTGGTCCTTCTTGGGAGCCAGTAATAGATTATTTAGGGGGGCGAGTCCTGTTCGGCCCGATTTGATAATTATTTCGACTGGTCCTTCTTGGGAGACAGTTGATGGATGATTTAGGTGCGCGAATCCTGTTCGGCCCTATTGATAATTATTTCGACTGGTCCTTCTTGGGAGACAGTTGATAGATGATTTTAGGTGCGCGAATCCTGTTCGGCCCTATTGATAATTCGTAAGCTGGTCCTTCTTGGGAGCCAGTATTCTTCTCGGGGAAGATAATACTCGGTTTATTTCCAGAGTTTATTGGCAAGAAAATAGTATTAGTTGCAGCAGATTTCGATAGCAGATCAGGCGGTTCTGAAATTTTTCAGGGAGCTTTTTCAGTCTCTCTCCGTTAGGCTGTTCGAAATTCCAGGGAGCGGACCAGTTGAATTTAGTCGCTCTCAGGGTTGTAGCTGATAAGGAGGCTCCGAAATTCAGAGAGCAGATTTTCGTCGCTCTGTCGAATTTCGGACAAGCCGGATTGAAGGGGGTTTGGCGAGTATCTGTGATACATGAATTAAATTTTGACGAACATTATTTCTAAAGAGGCGAGAATATTCGGACTGGCGCGGGGCCTAACAATTGTTTTATGAAATTTTGTTTATATTGATTTAAACATGCGACTCTAACGAAATATTTACAGTATTCTACAACTGATGTAACTGAAACAATTTTTTCAGAAATCTATCAGAAGATGGGTCGAGGATTTGCTCGACATGTTCTGTCTGTGCTGTTTAATTTCATTCATAAAAATTTGCTATCCATCCTAATAACTGACCTAGCTTTTTTTCTTTGACATTGCTTTGTAAGCAAAACGTTCCAACGATTGGTAGATTTGTAAGCTATAACTTCTTCTATTTTTAAAAACAATTCTATAAAGGCCTTTGTTTTGTTTGAATTCCTCGGAGGGTAACATCATGATAGGCTTTGCCTGACTCGTGCTTGTTACAGAGAGTTATGGAACTTACGAATACGAAAAAATACGAGCCAAAGTTCTGAAATACGCACGTTTAAAATTCCTCACTCCACTTTTAGTCGAGTCACATTCAACACATTCTCAAGCAAAGCCTGCAGCTACTCTTCAAAATAAGACACATGGACATCAAGTGACAAATCCGGCTTCGAAAAAATTATGCTTAACTGTCCGATCAAGTCAAAAGTGGAAGACTTCCAAACGCCTAAACCTGAACCCGAAGATGTCTCTCAGTTACACCAGGCGCAGATCTTACAGCGAGGAAGACTTGTGTCTTCTCACGCTCGAAACAACTTCCGTTCCAAGTTCTGTATCGCCCAACTTTGTGTGTCGCTGCGAGACTTTTGACGTTTTGTGATAGGGCAAAACTTGCGACACTACAGATGTTGGCTGCACTGGCGTGAAGAAGTCGACTATACCCATCAGTAGCAGGTCTATTGCTCCGATACTTATTGAGGGGCTTTAATAAATGAGACTTTCAGACACTTGCAAAATTGCAGTAAATGCATGTTCTTTTCGGAACACGATTGCTTGCACTCACTGTTTACGGAAGGAATCTTGTTAGCATTTTGAAATTTTGTTGGTATTTCCAAAAATGAGTTAAAATCGTAGTTCGGGTCTATGTATAATAGCGAACGAACTTTTTGTTCCATTTGTCTTGTACATGCTGAAAAAAACGCCATATTGTTCTGGACTTTTGAATTTTCACTAGCGGTCTTTGAAACATCACGTCAATTCTTCAAAATGCAAGCAGTTCATCAATCCAAATTTAAACCACACAGTATGGCTATCGTTAAAACCTTTTTCACGTCCATGAATAAAACTAGAATTCAAATGAAAGCCTCAGATATTGCTGTCATTGCTACCCATTACCGATTGTCCAATAATGGCAACACTCGTACGGCAAGAATTATTTAAACTTTGAATTTGGCAGTATTTTTTTATAAATTTACGAAGCTCTGTCCTGTTGGTCATGATAACCCTGTATATTCTTAAATGCAATAGAAAAATGTTACATTAATTCGTTTCAACAACATAAATTAGATTGAGAAAAACTATTTCGGTACAGATAGAATAAAGATAAAATGAATCATGCAATTAAACGAATAGTTTTATAACTCAAGCTGCAAACTTCAACATCAAATTGGAAAACTCTTGTGATCCATTCAGACATTGGTCTCAAATAAAAGAAAGACGAAGAAATTTCTTGGAATGGAATATCGCAGCTCACTTAATTCTTCTTGAAAGTGATAACAACAGCAAGAGTCACACATAATTATGATATTTGTAACAACGGCATTAACGAATCAATTCAATTAATACAAAGAGGGCGCAGTTGAAGTTTGATAGGTTCCAAATAGTTGACTGTAGGAAGACCAACATAGGTTAATGAAAATCATAGATTGATCACAATAGATTGTGGACTAACAGACCGTGTTTTAATTCTGACGTTGGGACGGTGAGCTGTGGAGATTATGTGCTAACATAGCCTAAATATAACTGATGTTACGGTCCTGGTATGATATTCTGTTTATGTATTTTTAAACTAGGTATACTGCTTATGGAAATAGACTCTGAGCCAGAAAACACCTACACAAATTGGAGGCTTAGAAACAAAAATTAGAACAACAACCTCAGGAAACTGTTACTGCATCAGCGTATCTGTACAAGTAATTAAGGTCTCATTTTTAAGCAAACGTTTCCCAGAGACCAAAGTTTATCTTTAAAACCGTAGTAGCTTATCGCGCAGTGAAGAAACTGAGAGGGAGAACTCCAAAACACGCGTCATTTTCGCCTAATGTCCCTCGGAGGGACCCTCGGCCAGGGTCAATTTTTCCCTCTCTAGTGGTTTCCCTCGGCTCGCATTTGCACCGCTTCCCTCCCTCGGGATTTCGGCTCATAAACTCCACGGCAGCCTCGCACCATTGTTCACTAATTATGCAAGCCTGGCTCTTCGTCTCGCGCACAGAGCGCGGTTTGTTGCTCTTTTGTGTGCCGAGAGAACGTTACATTTAACCAGATATGTGTAAATTGAATGAAGTGAGTTGAATAGTACGTGACTATTTGAATTCAAGCAAAAATGGGATGAATATCTACTTTTTTGTCTTGTACTAACTCTGCACTAGCTTCCTAACCAGTGGCAGGCTGCGCGGAAGAAATTATAGCGTTGCAGTTCGGCCATGTTAGTAAAATCGAGCTAAAAGTTTTGCGAATATTTTGCATTGAATGTCTACAAATTTTAAAAATTTTTGTTTTTTAACTGTCATTTGAACTTTCAAAACCCCGTCTTTCCAATGTCTCATCAGGGGATGCAGTTATTATGCATATTTATGGGAATCAGCACTCCCAGAGGGAAGATGTGGTCTTAAGCTGAAGGTTTGGTAAGCTTTATTGTTGTTGAAATATTATAGGTCTTTTGTTTCGGTACAGATCATATATTCTTGTTTCACTGCTGTCCTTTTTAAATCACAAATTGTTTTTTTCAGCTTTTGCACTATTTCAATAACTTCTTTCAAACTTGTAGTTTCTATGCGTAAGGTAAGGGAACACACCTTGTGCATAGATTCTTCGCTCCTATAATTTCAAACAAAGTGGTACCTTCCTTGTCCTTCTCTTGTGAACGTGATTGATTCGGTAGGAAAGGCTTAAACTACCTATGAAAGGAACTCATCAAATGACGAGTGAAGTAAATCATGTCGATTACATCTGAGTCACGACCAACGTGTGAAAGTGAGTTAGGTTGAATATACTGTAGATCTCACGCATTCACAGATTGTCTTAACAGGACACGTGAATTATTTATACACAATTCTGAAATCTGAATGTGTTATCTTTCTTTATACGGAATATCTTGACCACTGTAGACTAGTTTGCCTCAATGTTAGGACGGAATGAAGCTTCAATTTAGGGAAAATTTTCGTGCAAGAAAACAAATTAAATTGCAATTCATTTAGAATCCTATTAGTAAGAATTGTGAATTTGAAAAGAGGTATGAAGATGTCACCTAATCTAACTCGAGTACATGCAAAATTAATAACATGATTTAAATATATTCGGGTTGTAAAATTTGCATTAATTGGCGCTGTAAAAATAAAATAAATTTTACGACATCCAGTGTATTTTTGCTTCAATGAATTCATTGACTGAAACTGACAGAATAAGGAAACTATTATTCAAAGAAATGCTCCTGATTTTGAAGATAGGGACTGGATGAAATGATAGTTCTTTCCCTAAATAGCCAAATTCAACATTTTATTCCCCATTGTATTTTTTTTCATTCATGTTATCAGTAAATTAATTTGATAATGCTCCTATTGTGAACTGATAGATAATCACATAGGAAAGTATAAGAAATCGCAGAAAGAAAGCAGACACAATTGCAAAAATGTGCAGTTGAATTTAGTGTGAATTTGGTGATTGCGTGAAATTTCTGCGAAAGAAAACGCATCGAATTAAAAAGTGTGCTCCAGTAAATGCAACCTTTATATTAGCTCTCGAAAGACAAAATATGCCCATAGATTAGCGATCGAAAACCAATTCCCCAGTCAAATTTGCCACATCCTCCCTGTCTAATGAGATGGTATGCAAGCGCTTCTGCTAAAGCGAATCTTAATTAAAAAGACTGGATTAGCCCACCAAGTCAACATTGATGCTCATGAACTTACAGTCTCAATCATTCAATCTTAATCGCATGTTATCCCCAGTGTACCAAAGAATACATTTTCCTTGAAATCTTCCACTTGCAGTAGTTTCCCCTAAAGAAATGTTTAAAAACGAGTATTTCCCTAAAAACAATTTTAACAAATTTTATCCAAACACTGAATTGGGATCAATATCGAATGCCTGCCCAGAAAGCTGCTTAGAATTTTCAGTAAGAAATTTATGTCAGAAAGCAAGTCATTGCAACGAGTGAGCACTTGTGTGTCAAATCTTGCTGCTAAATTTCAGCCTCAATAATAAAACAACGAATTGAATGAGCGTGAGTAAAATTAAATCTATAAACATCTTGTTTTCTTATTCAAGTATACATCATAAGAACCAAAGAGGCAAACATATCTTTCATCTGGCTCATTCAGCCGTAAACATTTTGTGCTTCCTGATTTACTGTATAAACAATTTAAGAAAGATTACAAAGCCTTGCGCTAAAAAATGTACACGAATGACTCAATGGGCTAAAAGAATGATAATGATTTCCAATTTAAATTCAAAAAGTTTAAGGAGAAGTGCAAGAATTAAAAAAAGTCAAAAAGAACAATGTGAAGAATAATGAGCATATCATATATTATGTTCAAAAAACATGTATTTAGCGTCACAACAACTTCCCTTAAAATCCCCAAAGCCACATCCAATTCTCCAGACAGAAGCACCAAAAAAACAAGGAAAAACAAAATCAGGAGTGGAGATGGAAAAGACAGGATAATAAGAGCTCAGGGTCTTTGACAGGAAATTTCCGCTGAAGTCTTGAGCGTAATCGAGCTGTGTCATAAAGCTTGGCGTTCTTACGGGGCAAACTCCGAAGCTATTTATCGACCTTCTGGTCTTCGATTGGTGCAAATGGTGTGAAAATAAAGTGTCGGGTGCCGCGTGATGCATGTTGGAGGGAGAGCGCCGCGACTGCCGCGCCGGTCGAGGAGAAAACCGAAACGGGGGAGAGTGTGAGACTACCGCTGCTTCCGCGTTTGTTGGACGCGGACGAAATACGTCGACGTTTGTTCCTTCGTACACGTGGACGAAATAACGTCGACGTTTGTTCCTTCGTGCACGTGGACATAGCTAAAATAAAGGAGAATGTGTGACTACTGTTGTTTTTACGTTTGTTGGATGTTGACGAAATAACGTGAACGTTTGTTCCTTCATGGACACGGACGAAATAACGTCGACGTTTATTTATTCGTGCACGTGGACGTAGCTAAAATAAAAGAGAATGTATAACTACTGTTGTTTTGACGTTTGTTGGATGTGGATGAAATAACGTCGACGTTTGTTCCTTCATGGACATGGACGAAGCTAAAATAAAGAAAAAAGTGTGACCTCTGCTGCTTTCACGTTTGTTGGATGTGGACGAAATAATGTGGATATTTACTCCTTCGTGGATGTGGACGGAATAGAAATATAGGAGAGTGCGTGATTACTGTTGCTGTCACGTTTGTTGGATGTGGGCAGAACTGAAATAATAGAAAATGTGAGGCTTCCGCAAGCGTCATGCTTGTTGTGCGTGGAAGAAACAGATGCAGAAGAGCGAGATAGAGAGTACCTTTTGTTGCGTTTTCGTCCATTGGATCTGGAGGTAACCGAAGTGGGAATTGTATGAATTCTGACGGTTTAGCAGACGTGTACGCTATCTTCTAATTTTTGTTCACTAGTATAATCTCATGGTATTCTAATATATTATGTTCTACACATACGACGAGTAAAAAAGAATTTTTCTTCTGTATACGTTACATCAATTTCGCATGCAATGTAAACAAAAACGAAGATGTTCTGTACCACGTCATTTACCCCCGCATCTATTGAACGTCTGACAGGAAGTATAAGCAGGGGAAGATGTCGTTTATTGGTTCCATTTTTATACAGCGCGACGGAGAGTAGTGAAACAAAGAAACAGCAGTCGTGCAAAGTTTGTGAATTAATTTTTTTTTAGGAAAATCAAAATTCAAATCAAAATTAGGTGTCCTTGGAGTCTTTCATTTTTGGGCGCTTGCTATAAGTCAGAAAAATTCAGGAGAATTATATACAGACAGATGATTCAACTGCCGGAAGAAAAGCATCAAATCTGAGAACATTGCTGGAATAAAATTCTAAAAGTTGTATCATCTCAAATACTAAGAAAGCAAGCAAAACCGCGAATGACTCATCGATTAAATTTTACTTCTTCTGAAAGAGACCTTTTAGTGCTCAAAAAATTAAATAGACAAAATTACCTATAGATGTAATATTTACAGAATAAAAAACTTATTGATAAAATTTATATCTGGGCAAATATTTAAAAATATAATTATTGATTTGTAAAGATTATAAAAATTATTACTCCCAAATGGAAGGAGAATAACCAAGACAGAGAAGACGTGATAATTTGCATAGGAATTTAAGAAGAGACTCATTACTTCCCGAACGTCATAAAAATTGCTTATAATTAGCCGTTATTGAACCAATGAAACTGAATAAACCTTGCGATTTAATGGCGCAAAGAGGCTTGTGCAGGCAATAGACAGCACGGCGGATGGGTGTGGATGTAGAATATTTACAAGGAAGGCTTACTTGCCGAAAATGGAAAATTTAGATATTTTCAGGCCGCAGTTGTTCATTTTCTGTATCTCTAATCATTGCACTACTGTGCAGACCATTGCACCACTCCATTGTACGACTGTACAGACGCCTGCACCTACGTACCAACCATTGCCCAGTGTGTCACAGTACGGACCACAGTACAGAATGCTGTACCACTATAAAGTCCCTTGTATAGCTACAAAAACCATCGCGTCTACCACTGTACACACCACTCTACAATTGTACACACCCCTGTACGACAGTAAACACCACTGTAGCACTGTACACGTCAGTGTATCACTGTACAGACCACTATACCACAGTACAGACTACTGTAAACACCTCCCTAGCACTGTACACGTCAGTGTACCACTGTACAGACCACTATACCACAGTACAGACTACTGTAAACACCTCCCTAGCACTGTACACGTCAGTGTATCACTGTACAGACCACTATACCACAGTACAGACTACTGTAAACACCTCCCTAGCACTGTACACGCCTTTGTACCACTGCATAAACCTTTATAGCGTAGCACTGACGACTGTACTCTCCCCTGAACCCCCGTATAACGGTACACTCTGCCGTGCCTCTGTTCAGACGACTACACCACAGTAAACATCCCTATGCTATTGTGTAGACCACGGTAGTAAGGTGCAGACCTCTGTTGACCCAAAACAGTCAACAAGGCCTCAGATGACTTGAACAAACCGTTGTGGTCAAACTTGGCCAAACTAACGTGACTGCATTGCTACTACGGCTCTGACTCCGTACCTCAGATTCTCAGACGTTGTTTTTTGACTTCTGCACCCCTCGTTTGGCATGAAGGAACTCTTGAAGTTCTCCTGATCGTGACGCATTCCAGCGTCCCTTTGCAAATACTGAGAAAAATTTCATCCGCAACTTCTTGTAGGTGCTCCAAAATTGTTTAAAACTGAAACTATCCGTAATTAAAGATGAAGGACGTGTTTGTAACCAAACTTTATTGCTGTAGTAATAGAACATTTTCTAACAATAACTACATTGTCGTTAACAGGTACTCGTGATAATGATTGTTTTGCATTCACATTCTGAACGTATAAGCTTTGTTGTTTGAAGAACTGTCGACAAGCTTACTGTATATCTGAAGAACTGTATATCTATACAAGCAAAATTATTAATCTGCGTGCTCTCAACATTAGAGCAATCTCATACATTATTACATAGTATCGTCATCCATCATCTACTGCATAATTGTAGTTGAGGATTTTTTTACTGAGATTCGGAATGCTTGCTGCGTGTAATGCTTCAGTAATCTGCGTGAGACAATCAGCTCATTACAACGCAACGCCATGTCACGGCGGCACTGTGCTGCACTATACTTTTTGCTGCATGCGTTAGCGTATTTTACTCTTACGTGAGAGGGAAACTTGGATTTATTGTGCTGTTTTTTCAGTAAAATTGCGTGTGATATTGAAATATTACACGTCATATCCGTAGACTTTCATGGCAGAAATCATTCTAGACAAGTGTTCACACAATGTACTTTTGAATGAAATTTTTCTCTCACCGTTCTCTCTAATGCGAGAAATTTATTGAATCACTCGGAGAATTGAGAAAAAATGAAATTCGTGTCACCCATTACCAAATAAAAAATCAGTAATTTGTGCTACAATCCTAAACTTAAACGTGGATATTTAATGTAATTTCCCATCACAGTTTTGTGAATAAACGATAAAAGTTGATGACCAATTATTCCTTTGCGGTCATTTCACGTGCTGCAACTCGAGCTAGCTTCCGTAGTGCAGAGATTCATACATCAAGATATTTTAATTTAACTTTAACATTGAGTAAACAAAATAAATCGACAATCTTCAACGAAGCATTGTTCGCAAAGCCGGGAGCAAACTTCGCAAAAGAAACTGCACTAATTCTTTTATGTAAAAAGTACCACTGATGCTGTAGTAATTTTTTGCTTTTTATGTTCTTTTCGACCAGGTTATTTCAGGATGACAAAGTTTTGCTGGTAAACACATGAACTGTGCGGGCTAAAATTTTTTTTTTAAAGCAATATTAAAAGGCGCACGCTGAGATCATCACCGCATGCTCATTTTTGGCTCTTTCAAGATAAAAATTGCTTCGAAAATAAACAAACATGCAGGAAAAGAAGAATTTTGTAAATAATTGTTACGAGACTTCTTCATATAGTATAGTATCAAAACAGGTATGCGGCATTGACTCTCCACGGACAGATGTAATATCCACGTTTAGAGCAGTTTCCTACATCGTGCTCGAGTGCGCCACTGCAGCAATTTACACCAAGAATCTTACTGAGTTGCCCCCAATTGCAGTGAATGACTAGTAGAGATTATTTACCAACAGTGGCTTCAAGCATTTCAAATATCAATCGAGCGCATGCTGTTTTTATTATACAGAACTACAAGTGAATACGATCCATTCGCTGCGATCGATAAATATCGGCGCGATGCTTTGCTCAGAACCGACCTTAACCCCTCACTGCGCTCAGCTGCCATAAGTAATAAGAGGCGCTGCATGGATTTTTACATGTATTTACATGGCAGTAGCGCTAATGTATGAAAAAAGGTAAGGCAGTTCGTGACGGCATCTGTAGACGGTAAATGATAAATTTAAGAAACACTAGAAATGATTCCGTCATCACTTAAGAAAGTGGAGACGAATGAGGAAGATTGAGGATCATAAGATGATAGATTAATTTAATTGAAAAGCACCTATAGCATAAATTGGAACGTAATGCACGCTGCAGAACAATTTTTGTTATGCATTCATGCAGTTATCCAATTATTTATTATTTGACAGGCTTTCCTTTATAATTTTGAAAATAAAGAAGAATGCACTTGAATGTGATGGTATTTGCCACTCGGTAATGGCATTAGAACCTTGAAATAATTAGCATGATATCCTGAAAGTATTATAATGTTATATCACCATTATCACCGAGTCATTTTGTTAATTTTTCAATGTAGTTAACCTTCATGACGCTCAAAATCGTGTTAATCTATAATATATCTCACAGACCTACTTTTCAAATGGTTTTCTACTTCTTGTTTTGTTTCGATACACACCTTATGTTGCATGCTACTCGAAACCTGATCACATCATGGAGTATTCTCTCTCCTGAGGAAGAAGACCAAGGAAAAGCACAGCATGATCACCAAACCTGTCCAAGACCAAGTATACATCCACTGATCACATGATAGATGAAGGTCTCAAAGCACATCACAAGATTTAATTGAACAGGTCCGACTGCAGACCAGAAGAAGGTGTTCCCAAAGGAAAGGAAATGAAGAGCACACCGGCACTGGCAGGAAAGTGTTACCATGCAGAAACAACAGCAAGAGAAGCCCGCCACAAATTCAGTACTAGACCACCAGTGTACCTTGGGTCAGCTCGCTCATATAACTAACAACTGTCCAATATGCTTGGAGGGCAGAAATGAAGCTGTGTAGCCATGAACTGGTGCGGAGCTGAACAGGAAGCGTATCAAAGGAGATCAGGGGATGTGTGTAACGTCGAAAACGAAACGGAACTGGACAGATAAATAAAGGATGAGTTGAAATGGAACAAGGAAGAGCCAAAGGAATAAAAGGAAGAGCCGAAAAAAAGGAATAAAAGCAGAAAGGAAAGAAAAAACGAAATAAGAGAATGAAGACTCCAGATGAGAAAATGAAAAGGCGAAATGCGTGAATGACGGCGACTTCAGAAACATTCCGCCGTCATTTCTGACGGCATGACTATGCCATTGAATGAAATTAATGATGGCTATCAAATTTGTTGCTGGAGAAATGTATGTATTGGTGAAGGTGTCTGAGGAGAAATAATGCGAAACAGTTTTGAGAATTGTCGAAAATAGGGAGAGTAGTCAGGACATAAATAATGGGATGAATGAGTTTGCAAAATTGCAATAAAAGGGGTAAAACGTGGTAGAGTGAGAAATAGACTAGAGTTCTAAGAAAGTAGCGCTGGGAGGGCTCGAGAGCTGGGAGAAAGAATAGCAAGAAGAGCTAGTAAAGGAAAAGCAAAGAAAGCTTGGAGAAAAACAATGATGAGTGCTATGAAAGAAGTGGCTAGGAAGGCTAGGAGAGAAGCAGCAAGAAGAGCTGGTAGAAGAAGAGAAGGGAGAGCTGGGAGAAGAACAGTAAGAAGAGCTGGGAGAAAAGCAGCTGGGAAGACTGGGAAGGGAGCAGCTAGGAAGGCCGGGAAAGGAGCAGCTAGGAAGGCGGGGAAAGGAGCAGCTAGGAAGGCTGGGAGAAGTCCCAGAGTTACTCGAGCGGAAGGCCGATAAGAACTCGGCTCCCATTGGCTCCCGTGCCGCCGCCGCTGTAAAGAACGCTCGAAAAAGGATAAATTCCGGAGCCTGGAATGAACGGATGAATTTTACTAAAGGATAAAGGAATAAACCTGGGCGCAGAAAGGGGGCGATAAATTCTCTTTAAAGCAATAGGATTTGCTACACGGGCACTTAAACGTTGGGCTGTTGAGTTCAGTTTGATTTATAAGCATTCCGTGGCTTAGCTGTTCACGATGTTGTAAATGAATATAAGACACAAGTGTTCATTTTGTGTCTCGATGAGAAGCGAATTTATCTTTCGGCACTTTCGTAATTGAATTCCAACCAATTTTTTCGCTCTGCTCTCGTTTTATTTTTTATGATATGCTAAACCTTCTGCAATTATATGAATTTCTTGAATAAGTGTAAACGTACAACAGTTAAGAGCTTCGTCATAGATAACTGCAACTGCACCATAGTTGTATAGTTTTCTGAAATAACCGCAAATGTACCACAGCCATATTAGATTCTTGGGAGAGTTCAAACGTTCTGTATCATTAATATTAAGAGCTTTGTAAGTAAATGGTCATTGCTCGGGAGTAATTTTTCCACTAACATTTTTGAAATGCTCCCCGTATACTGTACCCCTTTATGTTCTGAAATTACCTAGAACCGTGACAAAAAATACATAAAATCGCACGTTCTAAATAAGCGAGCTCGGGACCTAAGTCGGTGTTTTGCTACGTTCATATATGCGACTCAAGATGTGGAGAGATCAACAATCGCACCCAAGGGATTGTACAAATCCTTCAGAAAAGAAAAAGGATCCCTTAGTTGTGGAACAAAGATTTCTTTATCTCATCTGGAGTTGTTTTCGTGAGCTTACAGTAATTAAAATTTTCACGAACATTGAGTGTTGCACTCCACTGTTCATGAGTACTTATTCTACTCTCAACAGATCATGAGTACCTAATGTACTACGTACCGAAGTACCTATATTACCAACGCTGGTGGAAAATCATGGTAGTGCTAAAGAGATGGCATCGGTACTGTCGGAACTGCAACCACTTGAAACTTGAACTATCATGAGGATGATGGCGTCCTCTTCCAAAAATAACCCTAGCGAATATCAGTTCTAGTCAATTTATACCTTAATGAATATTTCTGAAGTTCACTTCCGAGTGGCAAGTTCCATTTTCATTCTGATATCAGTGATAACTTGGTTTTAGTGTTAGTCTAATGACTGCAGCTACAATAAAAATTTCGACACAATTCGTTTGTTTAAGAGTTATCGTTCACCAAGAAGAGATCGTACGACCACTACATTCTGAGTTGAAAAATCTAAGTGAAATATCGAGTACAAATAAGAAAATTAGTGCATGCGAAAAAAAATAAGCAATGTTAAGTAAGTACACAAATGGAAATGTACGGATATATCAAAAATAAATAAGAATGAAAAGAAGATCATAAACGTTCGAATGAGTGCGATAAAACGGAACTTTATGATCAGAAAGTTTAAAAATCAATAACTAAAACCAAAATCAGCTGACAACAGACGAGAAAACTTTATTTGGTAAAAAGTAAAATCGAAACGTGAATTAGCAGCGCCGTACAAAACTAACGTCTGCAGGATCTTCCATAAAACATACATATATCGTAAAAACCCAGCGGATCATTTTTGGTGTTTTACTGAGGAGCCTCGGCCCTTTATTGCCGTCCGGGAATCATCGATACTCCGGAAGTAGAATTTCTGCGTCGGAATACTAAATGGTGCTCTGCCGGAGAGGGGCTTTGGGTGTCGCATACGAAATGCGCTCTACCGAACGAAACACTGCGCGTTCAACGCGGCCAGCTGAGCGTCTCTAGCTGCAGCAACGCTAAGCAAACGGAACGCATAAACTCATGATAATTGCAACACATACGGGATTTTGAGATGTTTACCGTCACTTAGCCTTAAATATGTGAGATAAGAGGAGGTTATAGGTTTTACAACGTTGATAATTCTCACTTTAGGACGTTCTTAATGTTGATTTTGTCAACACTTTTCAATACTATTATTCAGGAAGTTTATATATGAGGCACGGAGATTGTGACATAGTTTTAATGTTATAAATAGGATAATTTTACCTGGAATGTCATAAAATTAAGACTCAAATGAGGATCTGATCGCACATCGCATGCCTGCGAGGACCGCTACAATGTTGAGTCCTGATACCGCTATAGCAAAACTTTCCGAGAGCCCCTTCTGCCTCAGGCAATAAGAGACCGAAGCAATACCGAGGAAATAACGGTAAACTGGCAATAAACTGCGCCGCAATTGGCCCAAATTTGCGCCCTGAAAATCAGCACAATTTCAAGAAACATTCCAAGAAATTGGAGTTCTGGAGTCTGTTAAAATGACCTCCGCAAGAGGAGGTCATGCCAAGTAACGGCGCTGAGGGGAGGCAGTGCGAACTGCATCGTGAACGGTGCGAAACATGCGTGTTCTTGCTAAAGTTTATTGTGTATCTGTACGAGAAGCAGCAAGTAAAAAACTCAAGAAGCGTCAATGAAGTTAACAGGAGTCCATGAACTTTCCACAAAATATGCGTGTTTTTTTTCGCGAGTTGATCATCGTTGTTGAGAAGCAGTAAACAAAATAACTAAAGGAGCGTCGTCGATGTTAACACAAGTACATAAAGCTTTTGTGCAATAAATTGATGATGTAAAACCACACTGCTAGAATGTTTACGGCTGCACACAATAAACAGGGAAATAAACTCGAGGGTCGGAATGAAAGTCGTAACGTTTACTTGTCATTGAACTTCGTCACACGGGCAGAAGGCCCGCCTTTATTGCAAAATCCCTCCAGTATCTTGATCAGACAGATCACGACGCATGTAAGCATTTTGATGAATCTGGCCAACATTGAAGAGCCCCTCACTCACTGAAAATTGATAAAATTCGCAAACCACGGTTTTACCCGGCCACAAAATAAGCAGCAGGGCCAATCCAATTTCGTCAATATCGACGCAGGCTAAGAAGAGGCTCGTCAGCATCACGACACTTCACAGAGCGATCAAAAACCTTGCCCTAACCTCTCATGCACAAGGTAGAAAGAATTGAATTAGAAAGAAGAATTTAAGCATTGAAAGAGAAATTGTACGGGGTCATTTGTAAAACCCTGTATGCATGAAAACTCTATTGAAATTTGATTCTGTTTGGACATGAATAGATATGCATAGAATTATAATCACCAATATCAAGAATAAGTAAAATAAGTACACACCCGCAAAATATAGGCGAATACAAATCCATTATCCGTGCGTGATGTGTATTTCAGAAGAAACACCTACATATAGATCACCGTAAGCACAGCAGCAGTGCAGCTGAAGTGAAGGCAAAAAATTAAGTTGAGCAGGAAGTAGAAGCACCGGAGAGCAGCACAATGGCAGAGGAGCAGTTAAATCACGCGGACCCTCATAACGGCCGAGCTGTCGGCGCCAGGCCGGCCTCACGCGGCCTACGGGGCTTTAAATATCCCCATTAATGGGTACGAGTAACGCTCGGTCCTAGTCCTTATTGAACATTCAAATGATATTCCTATATTATATGTTGCTTGTGTGTTACGGCGTTTTTAAATACTTTCTCCTCAGATTCGAACTTTCTTCTGATATTGAGATGTAATGTCCCCATTAATCAGTAGGATTAAAGCTCGATATGATTCCTTATTTAATATTCAAATGAAATTCCTGTGTTATATGTTGCTTTTGTGTTACAGCGTTCTTGAAATAATTTTACCTCAACGTTTCTTCTAAATTTTAAGAAGTAATATCCCCAATAATGTGGAAGAGTAAAGCTCGGTATTATCCTTCATTGAACACCCAAATCATACCGCAATTTTATATGTTTCTTTTTTGTAGAGCATTCCAGGTCAGAGAATATTCGAAATAATTTCATTTCGGTATCGGGGTTCCCTCTGATTTTGATATTTAGTGTTCCAATCAACGGGAGGGAGTAAAGCTTGGTGCTATTCCTTATTGAACTGTGGAACGATATTGCAACATGTGAGATATGTCTGTGTTATGTTGAAGGGTTCTGGAATTATTTTCAAATCAATAGCAAAATTTCTCGTGATCTTAAAATATAATAACCCCGTCAATGGGCAAGAGTAATACTCAGTACTATTTCTTATTAAGCTTTCAAATGTCATAGCTCTATAATAGGCTTGTTTAGCTCAGAACTTTCACAGCTGCAAAAGTTTTGAAATAATTTGGAGTCAGTAACGAAGTTTCCTCTGATCTTGAGTATAATGTTAATGGAATGGAGTAAAGCTCAGCACTCAGTAAAAATTTGTGAGATATAGTTGAATAAAAAATATTGGAGCGTTCTTAGTGGACGAACATTTCGAAAATTTCTCTTCAGAACCATTGTTACTTCTGACTTTGCAATAATATTCTCACCAAATCTACTTTTAATTTTCACTGTACTGCAAAAGGACAGCAGCAACTAAAGCAGTTGAAAGATCTTCATTTTTTTGAATGCATGAGGTGTGTTTTATACACAACATGTCTCCCATCACATTAGGCCACAGAGGGCATCATGACACCGGCTGTAATCACCTTGTGAGCCAGGCTGATTTCAAAATTTGTAGCCTTGTTGAGTTGAAACCATCTGAAAGAATTTTGGTTTATTTTAAAATACCCATTATCCATCGTCATAAAGTGTCTGTCCCTCTGAGTTTTAGTTTCATTGGGCAATCTGTTTATTCAGGGCAAGTATTTTCATGGCCTTATTCGTCAAGGGACGCGCTCTCTCTTCACGATCTGATTTTTTTAACAAATTTTAGTTGCGTTGTTCCTACCTATTCCCACTGATTTAGTTTCTTTAAACAATTACTTTTCCACTCAATTTGCAATCAATGATTTTCTTGTACACTCCTTACAAAAGATGAGCTCTGTAATACTCGAAAGCACTTAAGTACTTTTTATTCAGACATTGGTTGGTTTTTTCTTACTCTAATATTGTGTTTTTTCTTCCACTACTGGATACTTAAGTTCAATCTAGTGCTTTTATCTAAGATCCTCACAATTGCAATTTCATGAACTCTACATTACTTATCGTTAGTCCTGCAATGCATGGAATAAAAAAGAAAAGTACGAGTGCCCGTAAGAAACACTTGTACACTGCTTTGCATATTTACAACGTAACCTTATGACATTCAGAGAAGCTTCAAGACGTCGTAAATGTACATGATTGAGAATATGTGATTAAGAATACAAGTCGCTTGTTGTTCCATAAGCCCACGAGTGGTCTTAGTAATAATGCAAATTCGAACAATGATGAGAAAATTCCAGTGATTAATCTCCATCGTTAGTTGGAAATGATGCAGAGTTCCAGCGTTTCCTCAACTCTCATTTAGTTTTTCCTTCTCACTGTTAAGAAGGTTATCTTCATCGTCAAATTTTTCTCTCGCTGAACTTAGATTCCTTCTTTCCAGCATAGTTAGAACGACCAAACGAAGAGTCCAACTTGCTAGAACCTTACAATGTCGGTATTTACGAGCCAAAATTCCGTTGCTTATACATTACGTGGGCAGGCTAAGTGCTTTCCTCCTACAAAATATATAATGTTCCATATTCATTCGTCTCCTTCCGAAAGAGTGCAATATTATGTTCGTCAAAAATACCCAGAGAGAAAATCTCTTTCAACAACAAAATCTCAAGCGCTCTTTAAGAGACAATTTTCTCTGTGTTATCTCGAAGCACTAATTTCAGCTTGAAGAGAAACCCCCCTAGAAGACGGCAGTTAATATTTCCAGTCTCAAGATTTTCCCGCCAGATGGAGGGTGCGGAAAGTCGCGTGCGCGTTAGCCCAGCTTCACAAAGACGGACGTCGGCTTATCTACCGCGACATATTCCAGTTACAATGCGCTAATGTGGCCAACGTGCTAGCAGAGATAATGTGTTCTAATGTGTCTCATACCACACTGGGGATGTGCGTGCGCTAATGTGTCTCCGAGCGTGAACACAGATAATTAAAGTATATAAAACAGCTCTGGTGCTATTATGAATATGCCGCACAACTCGTCTTCTGATATTTTTGTACGTTGAGTTGTGTCTATTCTATTTCTACGTTGTTTGATATTACAGATGTTTTTGATTTGAAAGTGAAGAAAAAATTATTCGTCTCTGTGTTTATGAAAAATAAAATTCTTGCAGCAAAATTGTTTCGAAGAATTAGAACCTGATGAACATGAGTTGACGAGACTCACATAATATGCATGAAACGCTAATTTATTATACATCATCAGGTTCAATGAAATTGAACCTCTTTAACGTTGCAAATCAGAAAAAAAATAGAAAATATTGATGATGAGCTCAGAAAGAACGTATGAAAAGTTCACCAAAAGAGAAAAAGAATGTAGACCACGCAACCCAACGTATTTTAATTAATTTCAATGCTTGAATTAACTATCATTGAGCGTTGTGCTGCGATTGTGTTACGCGTCGTAAAAAACAAGTACTTAGCAGAAAGTTCTCGAATGATAAAAGACAATTCGAAACCAAAACTAGCAAAAAAGGTACACGAATAGTTAGGCCATTTATGCCATTGATAGGCTAAAATTTAGGCTAATAATTGGCTGATAGCCAAATAGTTCGGATACTACTTGGCTAATAAGCTAACAGTCAGGCTATTAAAAAGCTAATGAGCCAATAAACAGTTAAGCTTATTAAAAAGCTTATAGGCCATTATTTACGTAATTAACGAGCGAATAGACCAACAATTGCGCTATTTTCTGTGAAACAGAAGCATACCTTAGCCTCTTCCCCCTCCTGCTCCCCCCTCCCCCGCTGCGGCTCCCCAGGCCGCGTTAACAAGAGCGCTCGTCACGCGAGTCCTGACTTTGGTGTCGGCTCGAGAGGAATTGGCCACGGCGTCGCAGCTTTGGCCACACAATCGGACACGTGCGCCGATTATCGCAAGCGAAACTAATCTGGTGATGATTAGAGACTTCCCTGGTTGTCGTGTCTCTCTTACTGCTCGTTGTGGGGACAAAGCAAGGTCAGGAGAGGGAGGTGCTGAGAGAGGCTGTTGAGAGGGAGGTGCTGAGAGGGAGCGATGTTCAGAGAGCAGATGGAGAAGAAGACAAAAAAAGAAGAATAAGAAGGAGAAGAAGAGCAGGTGTTCAAAGGGCAATAAATCGCATTAATCGATCAGAAAGTATTTGCCTGTACTCGAGAGTGACAGACACGTCTTACTTAAATGATTGCTTATCAGTCAATGAATTATTTTACATAAGAAAAATAAGTGGTCATTTGTTCAAGTTTTGTATTTTGCTTTATATTCATTATTTTAGCATTATGCTCACTTTTCACGCAACAGAATAGCAAGAACTATTCGAATACACTACCAGCTACTGTTTTTGTCCGCTACTTTGGCATGGCATTACTGGCTCAGTTGCTAGGTGAGTACCACACTAGGGAAGTGTCTTTACATCGGAGTGTCAGTTTTGGGGAAAGTCACGTTACAACAGTGTCACACTAAAGGAGGGTCTTGATATGGGGTGTTACACTAGTTGAGCATCGTAACATTGGAGGAGTGCCACACTAGGGAGTGTCACACTGGAGAACGTCACATTTGGGAGTGCCACATTAGGGGAGGGTCCCACTAAAACAGTTATATAAGAGTTGCTCCACTAAGGAAGCGCCACAATATTGGAGCACTACACCAGTGGAGTGCCACACTAGGGAGCGCCACTCAAGGGAGTGTCACACTAAGGAGTGTCACACGAGGGAGCGCCACACCAGGCCACAACACCCGGAGCAGGAAGCCCTAAGCTCGAGTGGAGGCGTAGCTGCGTGGTCGTGAGGACCAGAGACTAGAGGCGGCGGTTAGATTCGAGGAAAGAATCCCAAATTCAAGGAGATATTAAAAATAAACAAGTAGATAAAATGGTGTTCAGATATCCGAGTAAAAATTTCTCACTTAAATCACTGAGGGTTAAAGATATTCTCGAGAGATGTGACCTAATATTTGGGACGATCAAGCGTACCGTGAGTACAGAGCGCATTGGTGCCGTGAAATACTTGATGTCGCACGACAACTACCTTATGTACCTTACAACTACTTAATGTGACGTTGTAATTATCTAATGTGATCTAATACCTACCTAACGTGGCATAACAACTACTGTTAGCGAAGCTCATGCGCGTGCGCGGTGGCACACTTAGTTTAAACCTATTTTGGTCTACGCATGTTGAGATCGGTGTGTGCTCGAGGTGTTTCACTTGCTGTCTAGACACGGAAAAGTATGTACGAAAGGGGCTAATAATTCGGTAAGGTTTTAATATTTTCCGTTATTCTATCAAAAACTATGTTACACCGTGCAATAATCCCTAAATTGATTTCGTGCATAATAGGTTTTAACACTTTCGTTGAATGTGTTTATTTCGTTTATTAAAAGGCATACTAGGTGAAAATGGTGAAATAGAAGTGCAATCAACTTCGTTTTTAGAGCTAGATCCTAAGTGTTTGTATTATATTGATACAGAAACCGTTTGGAGAAGTCTGCGCGTTTTCAAATACCCTATACGCACCTAAGGAACCACGAAGTTCTTTACAAATACTGTTTTGTTATAACAACTACCTAATGTGACCTAACGACTACCTAATGTTACCTAACAATCACTTAACGTGACATGAAAACTATCTAATGAAAACTAACATTGCCTAGCATGACAAAGTATTTCGAATGGGACACAAAAACCGCTAACGTAACATAACAACTTGCTTATGGGACGTAACAATTTGCTAATGAGACATTATAACTTCCTAATGTGACATAACTTTTCAATGGGTCATAATAACTACCTAATGTGACATTTACTCTTTGAGAATAAACACTTTAAAACTGATAAATCAAAGATAAGGAGAGTCGTTAGAACGGAACTGAATTGCAATTTTTCTGACGTGAGAAACTGAGCAAAGCTTTCCATCTCTATGTGAAGTTTTTAGAAGATCTGGATTTGCGATTGGTTGTCCGTTGTAAACCTTATGCAACTTTACTCTGAGCTTTCCCTGTTAAGTATTCCCTATAACAGCATCATCCCATGGGCATCGAAAGTTTTCATTTTAGTTAAATGAGAGGAAATCACAATATAGTGTTGCATTTTACCTTGGGATTTGAAATATGATTTCACGACGGAGTTATTTCACAGCCAAGAATTAACCTTTGCCGTAAGAAACTTGGTAGTTATTCAACATTTATTTTCAAGAAGCAAAGAATAAATTAATCACATAATTTTGAATGTTTGCAAACTTAAATAACGAATACATCGTTGAAGCCACGATGACAAGAATATGCCGCAGAAGAGTACAAAAACGAAAAAATTCCATTTCAAAATTGATTTCATCCACTAAGAACTAATAAAAACCCTTCGACATCTCCCTAAGTTGCGCAGGTCTGTGCTCCAGAAATCAGGCAATATTTTCGATGATCAAAGACGCGACACAGTTGCGTACAATTTTAATAAGATCTTCAAAAAGGAGGGTAGGCCTTAGGCCTGGCGGCCTAGAATGTAGGGAGAGAAGCCTATGCCTTATATTGGAGGAATCAAACGGATGTCTCGGAGCACAACACTGGGCCTGCTCTTCACTTGATAATAATGAAACTTTTTGGCTTGAATGAAACTTTTTACTTTGTTCTCCATTTCATATAATGAAACTTTTTGGCTTGAATGAAACTTTTTAGCTTGTTCTTCACTTAATATAATGATACTTTTTGGCTTGAATGAAACTTTTTAGTTTGCTCTTCACTTGATATAATGAAACTTTTGGGCATGAATGAATCTTTTTAGTTTGCGCTTCACTTAATTTAATGAAACTTTTTAGATTCAATGAAACATTTTAGTTTGCTCTTCACTTGATAATAATGAAACTTTTCTGGGAAACGCGCGAGCGCACGTTGCGCTGAGCGTGATGTTCTACGCAAATGTTAGAACGTGACTTCGGTGGCCACACTACTGCAAAATGTGTTGGTTTAGTCGACGGGGGTTCACCCTCACGGTGTAGGAGAGTGGCCGTGAGTGCAGGGAACAAATCTGATTAAATGCCTAAATAGAATGCACGTGAGCTTTCAAACAACTAATCTCATTGTCATGCAGTTTCGTGGTATGAAATTAATCGGAATTTAAAAGCGAAGAAAATGCTAATAAAACTAGTCATATTTACTCAAATTGAGAAAAAAACAAAATCGAAAACGTTTCGGAGTCCAGCTCCATCTTCAGTTCTGTAAAATACATTGAATTCAAAAAAGTGCAAAAAGTACAAACATTACTAAGAATACAAGCAATACAAAAAAGTAAAAACTAAAACGAACATAATTGTAACAACAAAAAGATAACCAAATGTCAGACTATGCCTAAAGACTAGCAAGAAAATATCGAAAAAACGAAAAAATACACACTAAGAATTCACTATTTGAAGGGGGTAGGAACTAAGCATATTATTTAGGGAAGGTTTTCCTTTAAAAATATGAAGGGATTCTAAAATTCGTAGGTCAAACTCATTGGGAGCGCTATCAAAGTGACAAATTTTTTAGAAATTAATCGGTTGTCGTAATTTCATAAAAATTGAGGGTAAATAAATAAAATAAGTAGGAACCATCGGGAACAATTATTTTGAACAACTGTGTGGATGCGGCAAAGAGTTGAAATAAGAACATCTTACAAGCGTAACAGTTCACCAAGTCATGGATCATTTGGTGATAGATCAATCTGAATAAAAAAGCATGCTCTGGTACTTTCAGCATCTCTCGATTAGCGTTTAGTTTCATCCTAAATATCATTATCAAACTCTATATGATCTTAGAGTGGCAAAGGTCTTGAAAGCATCAGATGCCCGTCTCAGATCCGTTCGATTCGTTGAGCTAGTGGGAGAGGTCCCTTCGTTTGTAGGGCCAGTGTGTGCGGCAGGCAACTCTCTCTACTGCTAATGGCACAGCTCATTTGTTGTTCGCAAACTGATACTTTTTTTATACTCATACTTATCACGCACTAATGTGTTTCTTATATTCACGCTTTTCTTATACTGATAATTTCCTTTTGCTGATAATTTTCTTATACTGAAATTTTTCTTCTATACATGCTTTTCTTTTACTAATACTTTCCTTTAACTGATACTTTTCTTATATTATTACTTTCTTATACTCATGCTTTTCTTATACTGATGCTTATCTCACACTAATACCTTTCTCACATTGATAATGAAAATTTCCTCACACTGATATTTTTCCGACATTGACAATGTTCAAATTTATATCAACTCTTATGAACACCGTATCGTTTTCAGACCTACAAACATATAAAGAAAGGAAACTTCTATTTGATGAATAATGTCGTTTAATTTTGTGTTCATACGAACACTGAAGAAATTTTAGACGGTGCAGTTTTTCTTTGAGCAAACATTTAAGACGAAACTTCATTAAGGAGATAGATGAACAAGCAAACTCTTCATAGATGGTACACAACCTTCAACTTTTTACTCCATCATGCAATAAATTCTGCACCAAAATTCTCGTTTCGCACCATTGTTTAAAAACCAGATTAATTTTAAGATTCTTTTTTCCTTTTAAATTCACAGGACTGGCAGCGAAGCTGCTTTATACACTCCACTTTACTTACTCGGTGACCCGACTCGATGCTTCAAAATTGAGTTGACTCGAGGCTCGATAACTGACTCGATGTTCCACAGCTAATACAATCGACTTCATAATTGACTAGATGCTCCACAGGTATAACAATCAACTCGATGCTCCACAGGTATAACAATCGACTCGATAATTGACTCGATGCTCCACAGATATTACAATCGACTCGATAATTTTCATTTGAAGATTGACTCAATGCTACACAGATATCACAATCGACTCGATAATATTGACTCTAAGCTCGAACTTGAAATAAGTTACAAGACCGAGACTTGAGGAAGGGAAATAGCACTCGCTGCAGCAACTCACCCTTCTTGAAGGTGTCGAGGGCACAGGCTGCAGTGAGGGGCGAGTCCGCCGACCGCACCGAGGGGTCGCTGCCGCCGTACCTGGGCACAGCGCGGTGTCGTTAGGCAGGGTGGTTGCTAAAAATGTATACTTTTTAAAATTTCCAGTAACTTTTTAAATAAATGAAATAGAATACTATAACATAGAACATCCGAAATGACAGAATTTAATGTTTTCTTACGTATCTAGTATACTCTCCAAATACGCATAAACACCAAGGGTGCAGGAGAGAAGATTATTGTAATCAGCAAACATGGCACAACTGACTCTTCAACAACGCAAGTTCATCATCGAAAAAATGACGAAAATCTGATCCATCGTGGGGACTCAGAGGACTCTAATCTAAGATGAAAATACGAATTCGACCACCAAAGTAATTTAAAAATGAAAACTTAACTCTTCTTCTGTCCAATAATACCAGCTTTATTTCCCCATCCTGTCCGTGAAAAAGGTTATGGCAATTTTAAAAGGTATTCATTTTTAGCAACCTTGTATGTACATGTGGCTTGTGGCGTGAGTGGCCGATGCATGTGGCTTGACTGGCAGCACAAATGTGGCATGAATGGAAATAAATGTTCTATTTACTACATAATTGGATTTGCGACTCTTTTCATGTTGCAGTAGTTGGCGCTGGGACTTTACCTTTCATCTGTTCTTTTTACTCGTGGGATTCAGCTGTGAGAGTTTGGATGATATTTTTTATTTCAATGACGCACATATCAGTGAATACACATAAGTTACTGTAATCATTTTTTATTTATTTCATTTACTTTCATTTTTACGTAGTTTCTCAGCACATAAAAATCTTGCGTGTTCTGATACTCAAAAGCATAATTTCATCACAAACTCGACAGTTTATCTGGACTCAACCTTACAGAAACACTTAGTTTTCTTCACATCCTCCCTCTCACTCCTTCCTTCACTCACTCTCTTCTAATTTTGATGCTTCTTTGTAAGGGGAAAAAAGAAGCGAGCAAAAAAGAAGCAGCCTGGAATTTTAGAGTCACTTACATTTGGCTTTTGAAGCAGCGAACCTGAGGCACAAGAGAGAGACACGGAGAGCGCAACAGAAAAGAAGTCATTCTTCTCAGAATATCGGACACCATTCAAGTCCCTGGAATCAATGGTGTCCTCACAGAAAGGTCGCACACACACACACTCACAGCTTTCATTTGTGTCTCAGTTGAGAGCACTTAAAGAAATTGAAATACGAGCAATTGTTGTTTGTATGAAGCTCAAGTGAATCGCTTCCATGTGAATAGATGGTCACAACATGTATGTGATCTGCAACGTGGGCGATGAATGTACAGGAGTACATGCATCGTGTATTAGGTTGTGTATTAGGTGTCTTGTTAAGAGTTTCCACGAGAATTATGTTGAGGGTGGCTTGTTATTCCAGAATTTAAATTATCAAGGCATGCGAATATAATAATGGCAATTACTGACGACTGAAATCTAAATTGCATCTTTTTATGACATCTAAATTGCGTCTTTTTGATTTTGTATATGTGATGTTCGCTTGGATGTGAGAGACGTTTGCTAAATTTTTATTTCACATTTAGGGATAATGAGAGCACGAATAAATGACAGTGTCAAATCGCTGGATGCTGAAGGTTTGGTGAATAGTCATTGAACTTGAGAAGGAAGTAGATTTTGCTCATGTGTTCTAAAAAAAATTCCAGGTGTTATTACTACTGAGACATGTGCACATACGAGTATGTTATGCCCTACTACTACTCAGATAAAATTGATTTCCAGCGTAAAATGAAGCAAGTCTAAACTTTTTATTAATCCCACTAATCACGACGATCACTAGTGTTAATATTTAAGTGATTATAAAAGTGCTGAAGAAAGTAAGAGCTGTAGAGCAATACATGCTACAGTTGTATTTTATGAGCTAATTTAGGCCAT
The DNA here is from genome assembly GCA_014220935.1 of Platorchestia sp. MABIK. Taxonomy (NCBI): domain Eukaryota; kingdom Metazoa; phylum Arthropoda; class Malacostraca; order Amphipoda; family Talitridae; genus Platorchestia; species Platorchestia sp. MABIK. The sequence goes on along the minus strand of JACJUY010002528.1, from coordinate 45,021 downwards.
CCTAGCCACAAAAACATGTGAAAACAAGAAAGCCCCATTTTAGTAGGGAGTTAAAAGAGCGGGGAATCTAAGCACAATTAAGGTGTGCGCCAACACAAGATTCCATGCTCATAGAAACAGCAAGTTGAAAAGAAAGTTTACAAAAACAGGACTAAAGTTGAAAAAGAAAGTACTAGGTGCTGAAAAACAGGACTGCATTGAATCGAAAAAAGTTAGTCCGTAACAAAACAAAAGACCTTCTTTACTTTAACATAAGTAAGGCCTACCTAACCTTCAACTCAGGACCTCACTTTTTCCCCTGGGAGAGTTAATTCCCACAACTACAATAGCTGTATCCTCTAGCGGGTATTGATGCAGCAATTAACGAACGTAGTTGCATTCAGGGCGCTCAAAACAGCGGCACAACCCAGCCACGTCGGCCGCATTTATATGAGAACGACAGCACCGAATAAGGCGAATCCTGCGTTCTGATCGAAATACTATCTAGAATTCTGTAATGTTTGTCCTGCAGAGTGGGGTCGTGATAAAATATTGCCCTCTGAATTCAATAGAGAAATTGTCCACTACACACCGTCACACACCATTACACACCCCACAACACACCCCACACATTCCTACTTACCACCCACACTCCACTACACACCCACACACCGCTACATACCCTATACCTCATTACACGCCCAACACTCCACGCACCACTACACACCCCTACACACCTTCACACCCCACACCCCACTACACACCCCACCCCACACCCCTACACACCTCTACACACACCCCACACCACACACACNCACCCTACCCATCTCTACACACACCCCAACTCACCCCACGCACCCCTACACACCTTTACACACACCCCACTACACACCCCCCACACACACCCCACTACACTCCCCACACCTCCACACCGGCAGGAGCGGGCGTTGCATTAAGAAGATTGCTGGGGCAGAAGAGAAATGAGTCAAAATGGCGGAAGAAGCTCCCAAATCAACAAATTCCCTTGAAAAATGGTTCCAAAAATGGTCATTGCTTAGCAGAAAATTACGCTTGAGCGAATTGCGTCAGGAAAGATAATGATTTGCTGTACTGCTTATATTTCACTCAGAGGCCTTCGTTGTTATAAGAAAATTGCTGCCTTGTGCAGGAGATGGTGCCTTGCGTTGATGAATGTTCGTGTTAGAATATACTGTATGGTATGCCATCCAATGATAAATTATAAATCGGGTAGATATTTATCCGAATATAATTGCATTTGTATTGCGTAGATGGTTAGTGTTAATGTTGCTTGTGACTAAATTGCATTAGACGGACGAAGTTTTCAAGATGAGGCTCATGATTATGAAGTTTCTTCTTGTCTGAATATTTTATTAAATCTTCCGATTTTATACTGAAGTCTCGCTGATAATTTGTCTTGCAATGCCAAGAATGTTGAGTGTTAGACACTAGAAATATCTTGTGTCTCGTTTGTGACATTGTACGTGCTTGAGGTAACACTGTATATCAAAATTTTAAATTTTTCTAAACCTTTCTAAATCTTTCAAATACAATCCGCCTTCCCTACCGCTACCTTTTTCTCTACCATCACTTCTCTGTCTACCATTGACGCTACCTCATTCTGACCATTTACTGCTACACCTACCTTTCATTTCGCCTCCTTTATACCTTTGTCCATCTCCCCTGATCCTATAGCTCCACTCCTACTGTTTAGCTCCAGGCGTGTAATCTAAATGTTTTAGCTCTCAGATAGTTTTGATACTATGAACGAATTGTTTTCCTTTTATTTATCATATTTGGCAAAAATCATGCTTGTTTTTTGTCTGATTCACTGACCCCCACAGTATATGGTGCTCACACGCACGGAAAAATATAATTCTATTTGAATAAAAATTCAAGTTTTTCTTAACAGTTCGTGAATAAATTAATAAATAAACTCATTGTATCTGTACCACAAAATGTGTTCTGCCGACATGCTGGAAATAAGAAGAAGTTATCACCATTAATAGTGTACACTTCAAACTTTGCTGTTCATTTTTGAAGAGTATTTCTCGTGCAAAAGTCTGTGAATTTGTTCCTAAACGTACTTTAAGCTCTTCATGTGAATAAAGTTTCAATCAAGATTTCCTAGTTGTTTATCAGAGAGAGAAAAATTCCTACTTACATGATGGAGGGATGGGAAGTTTTGGAGTCAGCGATACACTGGTTAGTGGTGAAATTAAATCTTCCCTTCATTTCTAATGATTAGAATCACTCTACCAGAACTTTCCGTTGTAAGCGCATTAATTTCCAGGTAATATTACAGCTGAGAAAAATTGCACAGCTTCAAAACTCCAAAAGCGTTGATATTCATTTCAAGTATTCCTCGCTTGAATAAATTGAATCCTAATGTATGGTGGGATTTAACAGAATAGCGTAAATTTTCGAAATATACGACATCATCTTATACGAACCTCAACATACCTATTATAGATATATACATACGAATAAAAACTAGTCCCCGTTAAACTGGTACGCTACTTGATTCAAGTTGTAGATCACTTGGCCTTATTTTCATTCGTATGAGTTAAGATTGCTTAAGATCATGTAAAACCGTGACATCACGTATTAACGTAGCTTCTAATCAATGTTTGCAATCAACTTTAAAAACAAATTAGTTTAACTCAATAATGTTATCGTAAATGCAGCGCCTTACTTCGGCGTATCGAGTTTGAAGTTTCCAAACCAAGTCCACGAGTCCCGAGTTCACAAATGACGCTTTGAAGATCCTAAATCAAGCCAAAAAGTCACATATTCACAGAACAAATTTTGAAGGTCCCAAATCAAGTCCAAAACCCCGAGTGCACAGATCTCGTAGCGCTCCAAGTTCCGGAACGACGAGCTCTGCTGGTGCTACATTGAGGCGCGTCTCCCCTCGGCCTGCTCAGGAAGATGAGCTCCAGATCCAAACAAATCCATCCTCGTAATTAGGGCTCGACAGGGACTGATCACTGCCAACATCCCGCGACTCATCCCCAGGGGCAGAGAGATCGTGTAAATGAGCTCTGGCAACACCAACGATTGACTCGTCCCTAAGGGGCAACACTTGTTCAGGACCAGTGAAAAGGAAGAGCATTCCAGGGCTCTACACCGCCTCGAGCTGAGGTGGCTCATGAAGTTAAAGGGTGCTAATTGACTCATCGTGAAGGGTGTACGGCTGATGAGATGGCTAGTGAAAAGGAAGAATGCAACTTGACTGATCGGGAAGGGTGTACGGTTGTTTAAGTAGCTAGTGAAAAGGAAGTGTGAATTGACAGATTGCGAATATTGTACGGCTGTTTAGTTGACCAGTGAAAAAAACTTTACAGAGGAGGTTGACTGTTCACGATGTGCGTACGACTGTTTTGGTAACTATTGAAAGAGAAGAGAGTTGGTTGACTGATTGCAAAAAGTTTTCTACTCTTTAGGGGGCTGGTGAAAAGGAACGGTGCGAGTTGAATGATTAGTTTGAGCATGAAATTCCCCATGGGAGGGTGAAATAATCCTGATGATTCACTTATTTGAGCGAGAAGGAAGGAGAATTATGAGTTCCTTACAGACAACTGGATGTATAAAATCAATGTATTGTGATAAGAAATGTAAACTATAAACTCACCTCTTTAGACAAAAAAAACATTAAAAATTTATCATAAAATCGCAATTCTCAAAAAATTGGACATTCCCTACCGAAAAAATGACAAGTGACGATTAGAAAATCCCGTGAAGGTATGTTTTTATATCATGAATGAATGAACAGTAGATGTGTTGCTGACCAGCATGCAGCATTAGTTCTGTTTGTATACGTTGAGGAAGAGGGCTAACAATGGCACACCTCATAACCAAGTTTTAAGTGAGTCATCTCAGTTTCTTCATAGCGGAAATTGTTAGCTTTTTTCTCATCAGAAGCAGTGGTCTTTGCCCGCCTCACCTTGTTGGTGTTTACTTACGGCGTCATCCCCGCTTCATGAGCGACTCGCCATCACTGCCATTACTTCCAGTCTTGGTGATATGAGCTTATTGAGATCTGATTAACAGTGATTTTAAGCCTCCCTAACCACTTCATAGGTGTTCCCATGAGAGGATGAAGAAAGGAACCAATTAGTATGGAATTAAAGGCACGAAGAACTTATGCACAAATTTGTCCCTACACACCCCACTACACCCCACTACACACTACACCCCACTTACACTAAACCCCACTTGGTAAAAAAATTTTATGAGACAAGAGAATAATTGAAGGTGAAAGTAATAGGTGCTGACAAACATGCAGCAGTGAACCGTAAAAAATTGTCCTTGAACAAACGAAAGCTATTCTATTTCAAGAAAACGAGGCTTGCCTCACTTTCACCTCGGGACCTCACATTTTCTCTATGTGCTGATTCCGAAAGATATAATAGTTGTGTCTCCCTTAGAGAAATGAATATACAGAATTTAGACATCATGCAGATTTTCTTCCCTTACAACCATGTCTAGATGGCGAGCGTTAGCATGATTGCTTATGTGAACATTCTGGAATAAAGTATAAACACTGCGCGTAGTAAGAGTTTAACTTGTAGGTAAGACATGCATTTGTATCGTTTTCAGGCATGCTGTTCTTCAAGGCATTCTGTTCTGTTCTGTACAATCAGTGTGCGAGAGTTTGGTTTTAGAGTTTGCTCAAAGTATGTTAGACTAAATTCTTGCATATTTTACGTTACCGTGGAAAAGGTTAATATAGGAATTTATTCAATTGTATACGGACCGAATTTTCAGACCCCTTACGTCTCCGTACGGGTACAGCCGTACGCTCCTCGTCCCGGTACTTATCGATACCAAATCAGTTGGAAGAACTCACTCTCTTTGCTGTACCGCTACGACGATGCACATGTACAGGATGTCCCCAAAAAAGATGTTCTCATCTTTTGACTGTTTTGACATACGCTTATTTTTTTTACTTTTCAAGTGCGACTAAGTTTTAACAACATCTGATATTCTTAAATTTAATATTCTTTCCTTCGATTGAACTGATCTAGGTCAATACAAACCTACATCAGTACAAAATACATCAGTACTCGGCAGTTCAACAGTGAGAACATTTTTTTGAGACACCCTGCACACAGTGTGCAATTGCAGCCCAGCACGGCGCACTCACCAGCCATGCCGCGACGACCAGTGCGACGCAGGGTTGTGCTGCAGTAGTCTCAGTCTGTCGTACAAGGGGTCTGCCACCGCACCACCACACGCTGAATCACAGCCCGGGTTCCCTCCTCCTGTTGAAACCCCGTCTGCCTCGCACGAATCCCCGACAGCTGTTGATTCTACCGTCGATTCTGCACTTGTCGAAGTGACGTCGCCCGTAACTCTACAAGCGGTAACGTCGGAGGCGTCGGCGTTGCTCGTTATGACGTTTCTGGAAGCGTCGTCTGTGCTGGAAATGACGTGAGAGTTGCTGGTGTCCGCGCTGGTGTTGTTGCACTGGGCTTGATGGAGGGTGTTGCTGGGGTTGCTGCTGGTGCTGCTGGGGTTGCTGCCCGTCCCGGTGTTGCATGAGGGTTGCGGGGACTCGGGATTGTTGGGACTTTCTTTGTTGGGGACGAGGTTACGGAGCACTCGGTTGATGGAAGACACCTACGGAGGAATGCGGTGGAATAATTAGCAAGGGAATTTATTAGTTTAATGATGAAATTCCTGGGATTTTGAAAGTATGAATTGGGTCATGCAACGTGTCTCTGTTGCGTGTGTCCGCACACGTGTGTTAACTTTGTTTGGTGTGTGTCCAGCGACATAAATCAAAATCCTCCCATCATGCTAAATCATGTATTTCTTTACTGCAAAATATAAAACTGAAAATCATGAAAAATTAAAATTCAGGTGTCAGGAAAATCGTTGACTGAGTGAACCTATGTTCAAGAACTTATACCTATTTACAGCTAATTATGAGCATTCATTTACGTCGTATAATCCAAAGTGAATCATTGATCAAAACAGAGAGCCACGGAAAACAGGCATTTAGGATCAACAGTTTTGTTTCAAAATCAATTGTTCCATGACAGCCCGAAATAAAACCATCAATTTTCACATCAGAACGAAAGCCGTCAAGTGGACCAAGCCAAAATTAAAATCATGAGTTTTATCAAAGGCCAGAACAATCGCACGCGGGATACCAATAAGCAAACTTTTGACCGTCAAAGAAGGCGGGATCCTAGACGGGATCTGCGGAGTCTTTGTCTCGTCTCATCAAAGAGTGGCGGCTGAAGCTCAAGTTTCAATCGAACATGGTCGAACGTATCAAGGCATTCGTCATCTCCAATTATAAATTCACATATACAGGTGTGGACGGATTTGTGTGCTTCAATTCACATTTAGGTACGGACGGATTTGTGTGTTTCAATTCACATTTAGGTGTGGACGGATTTGCGTGTTTCTAATTCAGCTGTGCACAAAGTTCACAAAATGAAATTTTCGAATTATACAGGGAAAATATTGGAGAAACTCGCTACTATTGTGTAAGTTAATTGCATATTGTCTGTAGATAATAATGTACCTTTAAAACTGAAAGGATGCGAAGTGAGACCATCTCAAAGCTTTCATTCGCACACAGTAAATGCAGCTAGTCATAAAAATGTCCAGGTAGAGCGTAACTAGTAATAATTGGATGCCACTGATGCTCAGATAACGAGGATGAGATACCAATTGCGTTCCATTGGCAACACTATAATACGAGTAGTAAGGGCACGAGTATTCCATTATCATGTCTCTAGTGGAGCAGAATGCCGATGCTAGTCTCTTCTGGGTTGCTACATTGGCGTACCAATAGCACGGAATGGAATAGCTACTATAATGGCACGGAATGTTAGTAGCTATGATAGTAACTGGTAGAAGAGAATTTGGCGGCAGAAACGAACCAAGTGGAACATTCTCAAGTTCCTCCCCAAGTATCTCGCCACCAGACACCAGTTCCGCACAGACATCAGGAATTAAATCTACAGCCGGAAGTTTTCACGCGCAAGCAGCAAACATTCAAATGAAAACAACTCCCCAACGTGTGGACATTGCACAAAGTGTGGTCTCATTATTTGACCGTATTTTTACTACATTCATAATATTAGACCTTGTGCGAGATCAGCTCTTTTTTCACTCCGAATTAACGCTATTATCGGATTGGGTATTACCAATAGAATACGAATATATCACAAATAAAATGATGTTCCTAATAATGCCTAATCAATTACGGTTATGTTTTTTTCTTCAAATCTTTCTAGAATTCCAGTTACCCTCGTCTCTTACTTAAGAAGTAGATTAATACATACCACTGGCATGCTGTTAATGTGATTATTCTCGCACGATATGATTAATAGCATCCAATTATTAGCTCATAAGCTGACGCATCATTATTATTGCACCAGCAACATGGCTGCCAATAATATAAATATCTTATTATTAGCTCATAAGCTGACGCATCACTATCGTAGCACCAGCAACATGGCTGCCAATAATAGCATCTTATTATTGGCTCATAAGTTGACGCATCACTATCATGGCTGCCAATAATAACATGCACGTACTGGCGCCGCTATGCGAATATTGTCACTAGTGACGGACTGCTCTAATAACCAGCCACTATTGGGGCACACGTCTTTGATGATCTCGGTTCGGGAATCTTCAAAAGATTCCAGCAAGCTTGGAATGCGCTCGAGACGCTGGAATAGGAATCTCCAGCGCAGGCTTCCTTTATTATATGCGTGGGATGACATGCGCTTAAATTCCTAATAATAATTTCATAGCTGAAGCCACCGAAACTTTAGCTAACATTATATTGGTTACAAACTTCTTAACATATTTTTCGTTGTGAGATTTAAAAATTTTATTGGATCGATACGCTGTAAATGAGACAAAACTGGCGCTTTCTTGCCCGCGTTCTAGGTTACTATTTTTGGCTTTTGCTCATTGAGATCCGAAGGATATTTCAGGAAAGTTGAACATACTTGTTACACCTGAAGGACTGATACCCCCTCACTCTGGACGTATACAACCTCGAGAATAGGTTCCTCAGAGGATTTTACGGACTTATAAACAGGAATTGAAAAAAATTAATTGATGAAATACTTAAGTGGACCTAAAAATTCATAGGACACAAGATTACAGCTTTTAAAGGTACCAGCTTTATGAAAGACATCAGCGTAACCAAAACATGTACGAAGAAAAGTATAGGAAACAAAAACTATTCAGTTCACGAATAGGCAAAACTTAACAACCAGCACTGAATAGTTTTGGGTGAACGTTTAAGAAAAATTGTAACACACAGTATGAACAAACCTCATACCCTAAGTTACGCATGAAGAAAAGTCACAACATTTCATGTTCACAGAAAAATAAAACTGAAAAATTAAGTTCTTTTTCAAGTGATCCTTTTTGTCATCCTTACTGAAGGAGTTCAATTGAATCAGTTGGCATTGTTTTTTAATTCTGTGTTCCATGCTGCTATACAAACATATTTTTGGGGGTATTAAGCTTAGTGAACATGAACTGCTCCTCGTAATTTCTGTATTCACTGATCCAGATATATTTTCACTTCAAATTTAAAACAAAAATACTTTCGGGATATTTAGCTTAGTGAACATAAACCATCCTCCGTAAATTTGAATCTTCATTCAACCATTCAAATCTACTATTAGTTTTCAAAATCAATCATACCCACGGACAACCCAGCAACAAACTTCTGTCTACTTCCACCCCCTCACACAGCAACTGAACTCAGTAGCCCGTATTTAGATTTCATTCCGTCTATTATTAAGCGGTTAAATTCCAAAGCCCACGAGAAGACGGTACTATCTGCAGGGATTTCAAAAGGGTTTATTATCCTCCTTGAAGGCTTGTTAAGGAGGATTAGGAGGACTGGAGGTAACTCGATACACCGGCATGGCAGCGTCTGCCAGGCGCCACAGCTACCTGTGCGGGACAGAGATGTGCCTGACACACGCCCGTCGCGTGGGAAAATGCGCCAGCCCGAGAGCGGCAGCTGTAAAAATGCCTAAAGTGATGGTGTATGTAAGAGGTGTCTTGTGCGAGTCAATTAGTTTCACAAAAAAGTCCTAAGTGATGAGGTATATCAAAAAATATGTCTTGCGCGAGTAAATCTGTGTCAAAAATGGTTCTAAGTGATGAGGTAAATCATGAATAAATGTCTTGGGCCACTGAATCAGTGTCCTAAAAAAGTCCTAAGTGATAGTGTAAATCACAAAGAAATGTCTTGTACGAGTGAATAAGTGTCACTGATTAGAAACTATCTCGGATGGAAGAAAGATAAGCGCTATGAACGTGTAGTCGTAAAATGATGTCTGTTCTGAGGGTGTCTAGAAACTTAAGATTAGCATGAGAAAATAACCAAGAATTAATGCATGCAACACGACCACGCACTAGCTCACTCTCACACACTCACGCTAGGGATGGTGTCAGCACCACACACTCACGCTGGGGATGGTGTCAGCACCACACACTCACGCTAGGGATGGTGTCAGCACCAGACACTCACGCTAGGGATGGTGTCAGCACCAGACACTCACGCTAGGGATGGTGTCAGCACCACACACTCACGCTAGGGATGGTGTCAGCACCACACACTCACGCTAGGGATGGTGTCAGCACCACACACTCACGCTAGGGATGGTGTCAGCACCACACACTCACGCTAGGGATGGTGTCAGCACCACACACCGCCTCCGACATGAGGCGGTCCCTGATCTCCCACGCGAAGATCGACGGACACTCGCGCTTGAACTGCGAAATTTTGGCCACCACTTCGGCGGTGGCCACACGCGGCTTGCTGCCGCCGATCGCCCGCGGACGAATGCTGCCCGTCTCATAGTACCTGGGGGGGAGAGGTGGAGGTCAAGGCCTGGGTTCTAAATTTTAACTCAATTTCGGTTTTTAGCGCCTCGTAGTGTGTTCGCAACAAGAGAACTTGGTTATTATTTCCCTAAAACCAGTGGAGTTTATTCATCACGGCATGGGTTCTGAGTTGTGGACTAAATTTAGGTTTACAAGACTTAACTCTAGCAAAGCGTGTGAGCACCTAAAGATATTTAAAATTGTGCTCATTAGACTTAGAATTAGAAGAAAATTTCCACAGAGATTTTGTAGAAGCTTGGTTAAACGATAACAAGGTTTTCTAGTTTGTTCAATAGGACATGCAGTGAGTTAAAAATTCGCTACGAAAAATTGAGAATCCTTTTTTCATCTTCTTAAAGCACGGTCCTCAATGGGGTCTTTATGTCTTTTCTGTGAAAATTACTCCTGTATCATTCTAAAACAGTGGTAAATTCTGATTAATGCTTTGTGCTGAGTAATGGGAACAAGTACAATCGTTTGACACTCCAGCTATTGTTCTAACCTGCCAAGTATCTTGGGAACGTAATCAATAAAGACCTTCTCTAACCTGTCAAGTAGCATCGATTCATAGCCATTAGGAACCTATCCTAACCTGCCAAGTATCTTGGAGACACAACCGTTGGAGACCTGTCCTAACCTGCCAAGTATCTTGGAGTCACAGCCATTAGAGACCTGTCCTAACCTGCCAAGTATCTTGGAGACACAGCCATTAGAGACCTGTCCTATCCTGCCAAGTATCTTGGAGACACAGCCATTAGAGACCTGTCCTAACCTGCCAAGTATCTTGGAGACACAGCCGTTGGAGACCTGCAGAATACGGCTGATATCACACGGCCGGGCCCCGGAGTGCGCGAGTTCGATGATCTTCTGACGCGTTGTGTCCGGCAGGGGACGGCCTGACACGAACACGCCGCCTAGCTGGTTCACGCCGCTGTGCCCTGCGGTGGAAGTAACCACGTCTGTTATGACAATATATGAGTGGGAATGGGAAAAATGTGTAAAGGATGTGAATGTTACTAACGAAAACTTAGGGTGTGGAAAGTTGAGGAAGTACAAGTCATGTTAACTATGAGCTCATGGCACATCTGTCATTGAGTCTTTACTACAGGTGATTTGATGTACTTGAAATTTCTTGAGTACTCCGAGAAACAGTTGTTCAAGTGCTGAGCACCTGACCCAACATGAGACATTATTTCGGTGACCTCTGTCGGTGTCCGACCCACAAGCCGGTGCTGTGTGCTGGTGGAGTGTGGCTTGGTGGAGTTTTTCGCTGCTCCAATATTCCTCGGATTACACAAGAAATATCATGTAAATAAAATTATTAATTTTCTTCTTCTATTCTTATCCTATTAATTTTAGCACGAAAACATAAAAAATTGTGTTTGAAACTATTCTCACCCAAAGACAAAAAAAGTTGCCTTCAATCTTATTGTAACTGTGTCTAAATTATTGATGATATCGATACTTTTTACACTAAATTAAAGAAGAAAATTTTTACTTTAAATTGAATTGAAGTAGAAACCTCTATGTTTAATATTTACTGAATAAAGGCGATTAAAAAAAGAGGGGACATTTTTGTGGGTCACCCTATACGGCGCTTCACCACCGAAGACGCTACGGAGTGCGTCAACAATTGGTTTCGCAAAATCGAGAATCACTTTTTCAGCTTCTCAACGCGAGAACAAAAACTCTTAAATCCAGTCATTCAAATCATTTGTCACTCGTGTAAAAATTACTCAAGTATCGACCAACAGCCGTGGTAAATTCTTATGAATATTTCATACATCATTCGACACTGTAGCCCCCGTTCTAACCTGCCAAGTACCCTGGATACGCAGCCACAAGAGACCGGTTCTAACCTGCTAATTTGGCTTTGTAGCTTTAGAATTGAAATGCTTTTTTAGTCGCACTTGTTTTGCGCGGAGAGGATCTCATCATGTTTCCGAGCCCAAATTATAATGAAGTTTTTAAAAGGACGCAAATTTAATCTAAACCTAAAGATCAGTAATAATTTTAACGTTACTTATATTAACTAAAATAGCTGGGATGTTTCAGTGATCAAATCAGTGTATTTCTACAGTTTATCTAGCATCTTGCGCTATCGTAAATGCAGTGTGTTCTCAATACGGCATTCAGCATCTCATCGCTTTGATCAGGGCTGCCTGTTTTCTGCCAAAGTTCTTGAATCAGACTTTTTTTTTAACTAGAATTGGTCATACATAACACTCCAAATTTGGCAACACTGCAAGGTTGGAACTGTATAACCCTCCAGAATCGCGAGATGCCCAACAATTTTTATCGTCAAATTCCGTACTGACACATTGAGACATTTTGGCCAGAAAAATACCAAAATGGCTTAAAAAAATGCCGAAATATGTGGCGGCAGAAATGGTGAAGCAGAAGTAGAAAGTCGAGGAGTCAAGTGTCGCATGGTTCTTCCAAAAAATGTTGATCAAGCTGCTTACAACACAGCGTAAATTTGTCATCCACATGTACGCAAACCGCTAGATAAACATGTCGAAAAACTTTTTACACTAAATTAAAGAAGATCAGTGTTCAATTGCTAGAGTGGAAAAATGTTTGGTGGCCCTGTTTTGCTGCAGCTGCGGCAACTGCTGCTACAACATTATTCAGCTGCTGCTGTTGATGTTACAACTGTTACTCAGCTGCTGCTGTTGTTACAACTGCTGCTCCAACTGTTCCGCAGCTCCTATAACTGCTGCTACAGCTGTTACTCAGCTGCTGCTGTTACAACTGTTGTTACGGCAGTTACTCAGCTGCTGCTGCTGCTGTTACAACTGCTGCTACAGCTGTTACGCAGCTCCTACAACTGCTGCTACAGCTGTTACTCAGCTGCTGCTGTTACAACTGCTGCTACAGCTGACGGTCCAGAAGCGACACCCTCATTTAGACTCAGTCGACTGGAAACCTCCACCAAACCTCCGCCCGCCCTCTTCCACCCTCCCATCCCGTCCTCTCCACTTCCCTCCAGCTCTCTTCGCCCTATTTTGGTGCGCGTGGGCTTCGTCTTCTCTTTTCTACGTTCTAGTCATTCTGAGCTTCTGAAAAACTGTATTTTCAAAGATGGTAAATTGAGGGTTGATCGCTGCGGCGACAGTCTTCTGATAGGAACATGAGTCTTGCACTTGAATTTGTTATTCCATTTTCAGTATGAAGGAGAGAGCCAGCTAGGTTGTACGAAGCATGTAGTCTTACAAAATTAACGATGGAAATCAAATTTAAAAGCACCTTCACCATGTTGCGTTAGAGACTTCTCTGTTAGAAATTATTTAAATGTATTCGGTAACCGACAGAAATTATGTACACAGGGGTCGAGGACTATTTGAAGACATTGTTGAAACGCTAAATATAGAAAAATATTTTAGCAAAATATATATATATATACTGTTATAACATTACTCTCTTCATACTGGAAGCAAATAGAGGGCCGCAATAACTGCCTCGTAGGTTCTCAAGGTGGGAAAAAATTTAGCTTTAAATTTATTCATTTCGAGCTGAAATCATGTTAATGATAATTCCAGTGTGCGCGTTACTCAGTGAAATAGGTCAGTCGTGGGGACTAAAATAGAGTTTTTACGAGTGTTAGCTCTGGTTCTAAAATTATAATTCAGGTGAAACTTCCTTCCTTACTTCCCCTGAGGGACAATTCCGCGCGGTTTGTGTTACTCAGTGAAATAAATCAGTCGCGGTGACCAAATGGAATTTTTCTCAGATTTTGCTCTGGAGCCAGCTAAGAACCCTTCATCTGGCGTATGTCAGATACAGCAAAGACGTGAGCGCGCTAAAAAGGAAACGTGAATTCCATTAATCCTTTAACGACAGTGTTTTACTACTCATACTACCTTTATTGTAACCACCTTCGCTAAACTAGGACTGGCATCAAGTCGTCGCCGATATCAGGATGGGGAAGGAACTGCCACTCGGTAAAAAATTTCAGAGAACACATTAGGGGATAAATTTAACGGGAAATACAATATATAGGGACTAATTTCGAAAAAGGACCGTACAGTCTTGCTGGGCGTAAAATGGTTAAAAACCCTTGTAAAAATTCTGATCTATATTTCCATTTCATATTTGCCTCGTTTAATACTAGGGCTTGCCGATGAAAAGAATATTTCTTGTTGGTAGATAACGCCATTTTAGTGCTTCATACATATATATAGCTTCTCTTCCCACATCGCCAAATTATTTCGTAACATAAAAAATAGTCTAATGAAATTCAGTTTGTAAGAAATCAAGAATTTCGGATCTCAAAAAATGTTCTCTGTGTAAATAAGGAAATATAGATGAATTAAAAAATGAATTTTTAAGAATTGATGAAAAGTTTAATTTGGATGCAAACAAAGGATACGCTTTCCCCTCCTCCCAGGTGTACGGGTTAATAATGTTTAGTTTTTCATGAAAACAAATGTACCTATGGGGAAAAGGTACGAATGCTTTCTATAGAATGTGTGTCATCTCTGGCCGTACATTTTGCGTATCATTCAAGCAGTGGATGCTGATCATACCACAAAAATCATTTGCATTTCAAAGTGATCCACTGAGCAAGCCATTTTTCTATATCATCACAATTGTTGAGGTGTGGCTGGGGAACTTCTAAGATAACAATGGTAATTATATTTATAATTTTAATAATGATAGTGTTGATTCACTTTTTGGCATGTAAAACTCTTAACAATTATAAATTGAATGATAGTAATATTGATTCGCTCATTAACATGCCTCATTCATAATTTTTAATGATAATAATATTATTTCACGCTTGAGTGCGCGATATTCACACCCCTGACTTGTATATCACACTACTCTGTAGTGGTAAAATTAGAGCATACTGAGCTAAGGCTTAAAATGATTCACAGATTATAAGCAATTGTGTTTAATTCATTACCAACTCAAATCATTCGTAAAAGTTTTTATTTAAAATAACTAATTTAAGGTGAAATTTCAACCTAAAACATGAAAAGACACACAGTCTTAATTGGAGAGATTTTGGATGCAGCAACTTTTTAGATGTTGCCAAAACATTTGTTCATAAGATTCCGTTGGAGTTAAAGAGATGTGATGGCAATGTTTCTCTAGTTGTAAAGAGGAAAAAGTTTTCATGACGCTCTGACGCTAGGAGCACTAAAATTTATTCGAAATTTTCAAAACATTATCGATCTGGAACGTGGAAGATCGATGAGGTTCAAAACTAAAGAACTCCAGATATCAGAGTGGACTATCAGAACTGTGGTATATCGAGCTTTCGATACAATTAAGTCATATGTAATGAGGCAAGGTCAATTAAGGTCAACATAGATACAAGAAAACCGTCTTAAACGTTAACAAAATTCTTAACAAAGTCAAAAACTCTCACGAACATTTCATGGTTTAGTTTTATTTTTACGAAAAAACTTCGACCAGGATTTGAAATTTAACGGACGGAATGACATCTGGCTATGTGTACATCCTTCGGAAGTACACAGGGGATGCACGACAAATTTTCGGTTACTGCAACTGTGATGGTTTTAGGAGTTGTGAGTAGTGAAGGTCATGCCCCCTTCTCAGAGTCTCAAGATTAACGCTGTTGGATACATTGACGGTTCAAAAACGGTTGCTAAGCTCTAGATGAATTTCGTATCTAATAAAAGGCCATGCATCTTTCAGCAAGACTCAGCAGCTTCTCACAAAGCCTTAGTAACGCAAGACTGGTTATCAGAAATTTTTCCCGATTACGTGACCCCCGACGAACTCGTAAGATTTAAATCCAATTGACAACTACGTGTGGAGCATCGTTGAAAGGAAAACTAATCGACAGATTCTTTGTAACATAGCTATGCTGAAGGCCGCCATTGTCCAGGTGATTGCCGAAATGAATAAGGACCGCTTAAATTAAGTTTATAAACGGTTTCTGGCCTGAATAGACGCATTCATCGTAACCAGAAGTAGTTTCATAAAATAATTTGACACAGAAGTCTCATCAAGGAGATCAAGTTTTTGCATAAGATTGATTTAATTATATATATTTTGCTAAAATAATGTTGATGATTTAATATACTAAAAATGCGTTCAAATAGCCCTCGAACGCTGTGTTTATAATTTGTGCCAGTTACCGAACAAATTTAAATAATTTTTAACAGAGAAGTCTCTATTAAAACACGTTGATGGTGTTTTTAAATCTGATTTCCATCTTATTTTTTGAAAGAATACAGCCTATCTGGCTCTCTCCTTCATGCTGAAGATGTGGAAGTTTCCTACGATCGTATTCGGTTAGATTCTATTTTTGATTGCATCGATTCGGGCTTTATGGAGCATGTAATTATGCCTACATGCTCAGGTTATTCAGCACACATTAATTTATTAAATAGGATATATGTCCGTAAACAGTGAATATAATTGAGTGAAGACTTTTTGTACAACATATAGAAGTCTTATAAAGTTTTTGCATGCATTAGAATGTTAGTATAATAGATAAGTGTCCGACAAGCAGCAACTTTAGCAACATTACGCAGTAGCAGAACCCATTTCATGTAGGTATGTATCTATCAGCTCAACTGACGTTAGTAAATGTGTGTTGACTGGTAGATACATGCCTATATGAGACGGGTTCTGCTACAGCCCATTGTTGCTAGTGTTGCTATTTGGCGGACACTTATCTATTACTAACATATTAATTTTTCTGATGTCTGTCGGTGGCTTTTAAAAATTTTATATGGATTTTACATACTGTTGTGCAAAAACACGTCTTAATTTAATTGCATTCACTGTACATGGACAAATGTTCATATTCAATAAATCAATGTGTGCTGAACAACCTCAGCATTTAAACGTAATTACCTACTCAATATAAACCGCATCGACGCAATCCAAAATAGAAGCTAATCAAAAACCACGATGATTGGGAACTTCCTCATCTTCTGTGTATAGGAGAGAGCCAGATAGGCTGTACAAAACATGTATTATTTCAAAAAATTAGGGTAAAACTTATATATAAAATACCTTTACCCTGTTTTACAAGAGACTTCTCTGTTCTTAGTTGACGATGTGCAAAATACCGAAACTTTAACAATTTGCATCAAATTTCTGTTACATTTTTTGTGTAAATAAATTTTTTATATGGCCTTCCTGATTCTCTTCTTTACACTGAAATTCTCTTATCTTTCTCGCCTCAAAGTAAACATTTTTAAGCTTGTTACTGCTCTCACATTTCCCTTCCACGCTATCATTTCCCTACCAGAGTTTCACCCACGTCACCCACTTTTGTCCTTTATCACAGCAACAACACCCGCCTCACCCCACCAACCCCCTTCCTCCTCTCTCTCAGAACCTCCCGCTCCTCCCCGACTTTAATGCATTCATTATAACCAGCTGTTGGGCCT
>JACJUY010002528.1:5812-27646 GCA_014220935.1 Platorchestia sp. MABIK | reverse complement strand
GCTACACAAAGATTGTGGTGAGGTTTGGTGGTGTTGAGGTGGGGCTATACAAAGATTGTGGTGAGGTTGTGGTGGTGTTGAGGTGGGGCTATACAAAGATTGTGGTGAGGTTGTGGTGGTGTTGAGGTAGGCTATGCTATGATTGTGGTTAAGTTGTGGTGGTGTTGAGGTATGATTGATTTGGGGCTAAGGTACGGTTGAGGGAGATTGTGATGGGGTTGTGATGAGCCTGTGATAAGGTTGAAAAAGGTTGTGGTGAAGTTGCAGTGGGGTTGTGTGGGGACTGTGGTAAGTTTGAGGTGCGGGCAAGATCCTAAATAAACTGAACCAGTCTTGGCAATTCTGCAGGCTTCTCAGATATCAAGTCAAGTGCATATTTCCAGTACACGAAAAAGTCAAAATTTTTGAACATTGGTCACGGAAAGAAGAGCAAGTAACCCTAATTTTAGCCACTTCAGATCAGTACGAAATCGCTCTTGCATCCAAATTATATCAGTACTGGACTAGTAATATCTCAAGGTTGAACGGGTATTGAATGGATGTATTAAAATCTTATCAGCGTTGTATGAATGTTGTATTAATAACGTATCAGCGTTGTATGGATGTTGGATTTATATCGTTTCAGCGTTGTGTGGATGTTGTGTTAATAACGCATCAGCGGTGTTCCAGTATAATTTCAATATCGTCTCAGAGATGCATCAGTATTGTATCCGTATTACATCAGTATTGTACCTCGAGCGGGAACGGAGAAAACTACTCGGGGCTGCAATATGCACCAGCCGTGCAGTACTTCTGGTGAGGTGCAGGAGCATTGCTAAACTTTCACTTGATCACTCAGGAAGGTGATGTAAAAAAGCCGTTATCCGAAGAAGCTCAGCAACAATGAACTAATAAATAAGATAACTACATTGAGGGTTTTCCTGAACATCAGCCTAAGGCTTAATGCTTGAATTCAAAGCGTTTTAGTAGGATGTTCTGCGTTATCATTCCGTAACTTTAGCCATTACTTGCTTGTAGGTGTCGCTTCGCTTCGCTAACTGCATTGCGCAAGGCAACTGAGTTGTTACCTACGAAAACAGTAAGAGCTAGCACAATTTTAAACAAAATTAAAAGTAATTTAATTCCCTAAAAACTAAAATTTGCTGCTTAAAATGATTTTATGACATCAACTCCATTTCCCCAATTTTTCCCACGTTGTGTTTACTAGGAATATAAAGTTCAAAGTATTGTGAGATATGCCGTTCATATACTCATTTCTCATCACACATCCATCAGTGATCTGGGTAGATGGCGTACAGCTTTAATCTGACATCGTTTGTTAATCAGTGGTGATAAAAAAACAGCAATATTGATAAAAGTAACCCTACACTGTCACCAGAATCTCTAGTTACAGTAAGCACAAGTGCTGGCGTCATCGAGTAACTCGATATTTCAGAGTCTTCACGCAGAGCGCATGCTGATGCTGCTCCTTAGCACGGCCGAGTGTCAAAAAAAGTTGCCTTGTAAATCTCAGGTTTTGTGTAAGGGGAGGAACAGCGAGCGCTGAGGAGCCATTCTAGGGTTGAAATGAGTTCTGTTCTTCGAATGGTAACTGGTATTGCAATGATTAAAAACTGTGATTCCAGAGTGTTTTTTGCTGCATTAGCACATCATGGCGTAGTTTTGCAAATAAGTAAGTAACCTAAGTAGCTTTATTGTTCTAAGGTGATTTGATAGCATCAGTGTAAATTCGGGCATGTATGTTAGGTCTCATAGTGTTTGATTTATTCAAGCTAATTTTGAACATTTTCTAAAAAAATAACTATTGGCTTGATCCATTGTGCCATTTCTTGACAGTATCGTATCATACTTGATGTTATTTTACATTTATTATATTGAAGTTTAGCTCGTTTGATCTATGAATAAAAGTTGAACGTTTCATCAATATTAAAATTCCCATAGCAAATACATCGCCGAGCGAACATAGAAAATATTCAACAAATCTGTATTTAGGTGCATAAGGAACTGGAAATTTAATTAAGCAGTCAGTAAATTTGAACCTTGTCTTAAAAACCAATGAATCACTCGGCCAAAAATGCGCAGCAACTTATCTTTTTGATTTGTAGTTATGATGAAGTAAAATGACAACAGGCATGAAAAAAAATGATAATGAAGTGTAGTAGTTCGGATATATTCCTATTTGATAGAAATTGCACACGTGATTTCTCATCGTAGTATTAATGCCGACATAACAAAAATAAAATTACTCAGACTTTAAATCTATTTCATCTAAATTTAATATGCACCTGACTGCATCAAAACATCGAAGGGATGTCATTGTAACGTGAAATCGATATCATAAGGACTTAAAACCAACATCACTAAAACTTATATCCAATTTCACTGGAACTAAAAACCAATTTCACCACAATTTAAAACTATTCCGCCAAGACTTGGAACCATTTCCAACAAGACTTAACCAACTTCACTGACACTTAAAACCAGCTTCACTTAAACTTTAAGCTAGTTTCACTGAAACCTAAAACTAATTTCACAAAACTTAAAGCCAATATCACAGCAATTTAAAACCAATTTAATTGAAACTTAAAACCAATTTAATTGAAACTTAAAACCAATTTAATTGAAACTTAAAACCAATTTCAGCGAGAATTAAAACCAGTTTGAAGAGTACGTAGGACCAATGTGGCCAATGCTTAGAGCCTCTCTCAAGGGATACCTGCCTGGAAAACTACGCTGAATACAAAGGTACAAGGTAAAGACCGCGTGAACACGACAAAAAAGACAAGAACCTGTCCGTCGGACTGCCTTTGGCACAGGATTAGGCTTTCTTGACGAGATGGCAAGCGATCAAGCATGAATTGAACACGCTACCGGAGCCGTGCAGGACAATGCGGACAATTCTCCAGCACCCGACTGAAAGAAGTGAGATGTGCGGTCTGAGTGTGTGTTGTGAAGGCGCAAATTCTCCTTTCTGGTGCTGGGTTTACGTGATGTTTAAGTCGTTGTCGTGGTGCAGCTGGCTGCGAAAATTTTTGGCCAACTTTTCTAAGCTAAGTAATCTTATTACTTGCCATAATCCTCAAACTTTGCATGAAGATCTCAAATTTGAGGATTAGGGCAAGAAAAAATAGCGTAGAGTAGCTAAGTCAATCTAAAAACTAACGCTATCAGGTTTACCACGACATTGGTGCAAATTGCTTGAAAATCCGATTCCTGAATTGTGGATGAAGTGCTGCTACTGTAATTATGTTTAAACAGATTATTGTGCAACCGCCTCTCTTTTGGGGTCCATTAAATAGGCACTAAAACTGAATAAAATACTCACTCAATGTTGAATTAAATATAACTCTATACTGAATAAGAGAGACATTGAATGTCATGTAGAGGAGAGTATCACGAACACGAGATTAAATTTTTCATTCAAAGTGATGTAGTTTGAGCACAAACAAATAGGAAGGGCTGGATTACTCAGTTGAGTTAAATAACTTCTGAGTGAGGGTGTATTACTGAGCTTTTTAGCACTACAAAGAAATGTTTTATCATTTTGAGTAGATAGGTTATTCAAGTGAACATCAAAGTCATATTTCACATTAGATGCGTTCACATTCTCCTAAGATTTGTATTTTTACCCTAAAATGAGTTGAAAATTTAAAGTACAGTGTTATCTTATTTTGGGATCCTGTTGAGCATTGAAAGACAGTTTAAAATTTCGTTCTTTCGTTTTAAACAAAATAAAGAGCGTATAAACAAATTTTATATTTGAAATATATATTAAAACGTCGTTTACTTGTATTGTAAGTCAAAATAAGAACTTAATGAAATATGCTTCAGGGCTACTAGTCTCCATACTAAGCCATTAAAAATATATGATCTGAATAATATTTCCAAGAAAAATCTAAAATATTTTACTGTGATGCACCAGTGGTTTCCAATTTTTAAAATGAGTAAACGATGTGCGTGGAAATTTTTTAAATAACTCTCATTCCAAATCAGAGTATAATGCACCATTTCCCATCTAATGTTTAACAACAATTTCAGTTTTGTACTACTTGTCGAAGTGTCTTCTCCTGTTAAAGAAAAATGAAAGTTTTCAAAGGATAACGAAATACATTTTTCTAGCAGAACCGTTCTAGCTTGCAAGTTTTTACACGCAGGCACTTAGTAACAAACATGAATTATCCGGTTCTTCGTTTTAATTTTTTTTAATTTTATTTGTTATTTTTTTAATTTTCGCCAGACGAAAGTTTCATAATCGAGGAAATAAAGTGCTGTCGACATAATTGTACGATGTCTGTGACTCTAAAAAAAAATTTAGACTTTTTTGCTGTATTACTGTCAGATAAGTCTGGAAAATATTAATTTCTTTCTTTTGCCATAATATTCGTGCATTTTTTCCTTTGTAAAGTATTCGGGCGGAAGAGAAAGCAATTCAATTGCTTTTACGGTTTTTTTTTCCGCTGAACTTATATTCTCAGTAAATTTTGGCATTATTAATCGGAAGCAACACCAGCTGACATGAATACAGGCATCGTACAAGCAGGTGTCGCTTTAGATAGATGAGAGTGACAGACAACTGTTATGATCTAACTCCCTGCCTAGTGATCATACCATTGCTTCCATTTCTTATTAAAGAAAAATGACTCGTGGAGAAATTTTTTTTGATAAATTGACCCTCAATTAATAAACGCCGTGTTAGTGACATTAGTTAGTGTCTGCACATTGTGAAAGTCAATGCAAATTATCTGACGGTATCGCACAGCCACACGAATAAGACAGTCGCTTCGTAAGTTATTTGTAGCACGGTATAATGCTCCAATTATTCAAACCATTTTGTGTTTGAACAGCGTTGTGCATAAAGGAAATCTACGAAAACCATGTTTGTGGTCTTGCGTTCCCAAATGCTGGAGAGCTGCTTGTCATAATTGCTGCGCAAGAGTAGCCTATTGTTTTATGCTCAGTATTAGTCAATAACCGAATGATCTCAAGCTTAATCAACTAATAAAATATTCAGAAGATAAAGGAACGAATTCCCTTAAGTACTTATATTATGTGTAAAAATTATCATTTATAATGCAATTTGATATCGGTTTTTTACGCGTTTTCGGTCGCTAAGAACATCTCAACTATAGGCATCAATGGTTCTGTTCTTCAGTTCTGATAACTCGTAAAGTTAGTGAAACTTTTTTGAAAATATCACCTGTTCACGATTTCTCCTCACCGCAACATCATTCTCAGATGTTTCCTTCAGTTAAAAGGCGTACGAAAAAATGTCTGCATCTTGAACAATGAAAAATTTCTTCAACTGTAGACACTGCAACAATTCTTTTGTGATACCTTCGCTCTAAGGTCTCCCATGAATTCCATCAATTGAAATGCCTATACACAGGAATATTCCTTTACATTACCTTGAATCAAATGCTTATCAGAAATTCTTTCCTTTTAAAGATACGCTCATGCAGGAATTTTTCTCGCTCTTAACTTCTATTCGATGCGTTATAGGATCTGCTGCTGAAGCGCTAGTGACCCCTTTTTGTACTATCCCTAGGACTATCTCTATTACTACTACAACTACAACCGCTACTGCTACAAATGTGACTAATAATGTTATACTTAGGATTTTCAAAAATCCTCCGTCCTAAAGGCATGCTCTGTAATTTGCTTCACTTCAAAGTTATATTACCACAGCCACTACAACTAAAGTTATAAAGTGATGAAATTAAGAGATGCCGTCGCTCTAAAGGCCCGCTCTGTAATTTGCTTCGCTTCAAGGTGACACCACACTGAGATTTTGAGATTCCCTCTATTTAAAGCTGCCTCCAGAGGCGCCCTCGTCCACTTCCCCTCGGATTATTTATACAAGAACGCGGTCGTGATCCCAAAATACACAAACAGTTTTCTGCTTCTTTTGTGCCTGATTCTGAGCGCATCAAACTGCATCACATTCTCCGCACGACCTACCGTCCTCTTTTTTTCTTTTTTTTGGCGCTGGGCTGTGAATGTTTGAGGAACACGAGACTGACCACAACGCAAGCAAAGCTGCACGGGGAAAGCTCAAAGAAAATGTATTCAACAAACACAGTAGCTCTTCGAAGATTAAAATTTAAGTTTATTCTTTCAATGAATTTGGACTAGTTCGATTTGATTGAAGTTGGTGAAGGTTATCGAGAGAAATGCAGTTATCCGCAATTTGAGGACAGTTGCAGTGTCTCCAGTTACTTGACACATCTTTCCATGTTCTACACACCTGTTTTTCAATTCAGATTAAAACATCTTACTTCGAAATTTCCTCGCTTTTTTTTAATTACACACATCATATTACACACAAATCTTCTGCAAACATGAGTTTTTGAGCGATTGTCTCTCATAATTTTGCAAGAAACCAAAAATTTCCTCACTCCCATTGAGTGGCGTCGTTGCTTCTTAGTTTCTTGATTGTGTAGCAGAACCCCTCTCCTGCACCGCTCCTGCATCTCCTTCTTGCACCTCCGCTCTGCAATTTCCTCCTGCACTTCCTTCTTTCACCACCTACCTGATCTTCCCTTCCTCTACCTCGTTTATGCACTGCCCTCCTGTGCCCCTCTTACACCTCCTTCCTGCACTTCCCTCCGACACTACTCCTGCACCTTCCTCACGCACTCCACCTGCACTTCCCTCCTACACTACCCCTGCACCTTCCTCACGCACTCCACCTGCACCTCCCTCCTGCATCCCACCTGCCCATGAAGGCGGTGACGTACGGGATCCCCGATAGCCCCGTGACCGGCGGTGCCGTAATTGACAATGAGATCAATGTGGCCGCTTTGCCAGCCGCGCAAACAACCTCCAGCTGGGGGCGCCGCGCTCTCCTGCCGGGTGTTGTGTAGAGCTGGAGTTGCACCGAGTGTTGCGTGTAGAGCTGGAGTTGCACCGAGTGTTGTGTGTAGAGCTGGAGTTACACCGAGTGTTTTGTGTAGAGCTGGAGTTGCACCGAGTGTTGTATGCAGAGCTGGAGTTGCACCGAGTGTTATGTGCAGGGCTGGAGTTGCACCGAGAGTTGTCAGCGCTGTGTATAGATCTGGAGTTTAACGGAGTGTTGTGCGCGTTGTATGTAGAGCTGGAGTTAGACCGAGTTCTATGTGGAGAGATTGAGTTTGGCGGAGTGTTGCGTGGGTGCTGGAATTGGAGGGAAAGTCAAGTTGTGTCTCTCTCGTTTTTATATGTGAAAATGAGCTGCGAAGATTTTTGTAGTGTAAATGTCAGAAAAATATTATTCGTTATCCATCACAACAAGATCGGTCTTCATTCTCCATAAATTAATGGTTTAGCAAACGTGTTTGATTACAGGAAAAATTCTGCGTTCTTTAACGATTGGGAAACTCTGCAAGCTGTCCCCCGGACGCACCCCATATAGAGAGTATATCGCTGCCACTTGCGAATGTTATCTGAGGTGGCCGAGGACAGTCCCAGAACATACCAACAAAACCAACTCGAGGAGCAGGCGGTGGAAATGAGCACAGCAGGAACAACTCTTCCGGCCCTCAGAAAAGAGGCGAGGTAGGCGTCGCCACGGCAACCCTCAGCGTGGGCCTCACAGAGGGAGTGTGAGCCGAGGGTGAGTTTCTATGGACGGTGCCTTATTAAATGCTCTTCTCGCGCGATATTTTCCGTATGTATTTCTGAACACCTATATGTAATAAAAGTAATATGGACGGTGGCTTATTGAATGCTCTTCTCGTGCAATATTTTCCTTAAATATTTCGAGAACACCCATGTATGGTAAAAGAATCAAGTACGGTGGCTTATGAAATACTCTTCTCGGGTGATATTTTCACCATAAATATCTAAAGAAAACCCATACATCTAAACAAAACCACTAATTAAGGTATCGTAACTCCGAGTGATACCTTGTTTTGTCGAAATATTTCTAGTTTAAATACGTAGCGTCTAAATACATTTAACTTTAATAGACAATTAAGGATGCCAAATAATCTGAAATAAAATGCAACGCAAAGACACTAGAAGTATGCACTGACCGGAGGGTGTGAGGCTGTAGTCAGCGATGTCTGCAGGAGATAAGAAAAAATACGATAATTTGGTATGTTCGGCACATTGGTGCACACATACACACTCACACACGCACGCACGCACACACACGCGCACATTCATAACACACATACACACAGCAAACACACACACATACAAAAATACGCACACAAGTCAACACACGGTAAATTATACAGCACATTGTGGAACACTCACCTCGAATGGGTGTTTTTTTCGGTCTACTTCTGACAGTTGAATGTTTATTTTCATGTAGATTAATTGGTATTTTTTGTTTGTACACATCTTATTTGTATTACCTTAATGTTTCATTTCGATATTTTCCAGAAATTGAAATCTTATAAAAATGAGGATCGCCAAGAAGTACCACGTCTTTTGTATATAAAGGAGAGTTTCTTAAATTGCAAATCTCATCTTGCTATCCGTCGAGAAAACCTCGCTGCAACCACTGGCATAACTCTTCACAGATTTACCTTCACATACAGTTAATTTCCAATTTGAGAACCTTGGTTCATAATAAACACAAGTTCTTCCGACTGACCCATAACGAGAGCACTGTATGTGCATAATTAGCAACGCACCCCAACAAGCAAAGAGGACAATTATCATTCGAGAATGTGTCGCTATTTCGCAGAAAGCTCTCTATTCTCATTCTAATGTACATGCATTTTTCTACAGCCAAAATCATTCATTAAATTTTTAGAACACTAAAGTCGATAATTGAAACGGTTCGTACTTGCGCGATTGTTTCAGGAGAAATTGGAGCTTGCGGATGAATCTGTGGGTAGTCTGAGGGCGTGAAATTTGGTTGTTGTGCACATTGTATCATGAACAAGTTTTAATCCCCTGCTTTGTGCTCCTATCTACAACAACCTCACTACCGTTCAATCACTACCTCACTACCGTTCATCCCCGCTATTATCCCGCTGTACTTCATTTATTACAACTCACCAGAAGAAATAATAGTACAACTCCATCTAACCAAAACATCAGCTGTAACATCAACAAGTTTCACCCCCACTTCTACCAGTAATGCTTTTATTAAAACCCTAATTTACCCAGGCACAGTACAACACCTCTCTAATTATCTATATGCGAAAAAATAATCTGATCACCCGCATTCTGTGCTGCACTACCTTTCTATTTCATCACACTGGGACCGTATTTTGGTGTTTGTATAATCATAACAGTTCTGCCGGTGAATAAAGTTCTTCTGTCGACTTCGCTGCCTTATGTAGTGTTCTTTCTAGCCGAAATTCTCCTGTTTGGCTTGTTTTCAAATGCAACATGAAGACTTCAGATTGAAAAACAACGCGTAGGTTAGTCAAATTGACAGAAAAACATTTTCTGTAGGCTGACTGTACCGCTACGCTGACGCAGCATTTTTGAAAATGCGACCCAGAGGCTAAATTTTTAAACATTTTGCGTTGTCGCAATGGTATAGAGGCGGCAGTAAAACTTCACCAATTAACTTAGCTAATCTAGGATTTGAATTTTCTCGCCTCAATTTTCCAATGTCAGTTTTGTAATCAAATTTGAG
This sequence comes from Platorchestia sp. MABIK, assembly GCA_014220935.1. Taxonomy (NCBI): domain Eukaryota; kingdom Metazoa; phylum Arthropoda; class Malacostraca; order Amphipoda; family Talitridae; genus Platorchestia; species Platorchestia sp. MABIK. The sequence continues at coordinate 18,066 of JACJUY010002528.1, read as the reverse complement.
CTCAAAGCAAGTTACGGTCACACAAGATTACGTAATGCTGTTTTTGGCAATAGCCATTCAAAACAGCACGTTCGAGCAAAAAAAAAGCACGTTATCTAAGTTTACAGGTGAACTTTTACTGATCGACAGAAGAACTTTTGCTGCCGGCAGAACCGCTGCGCCGATGTAACATTTTTGTAAATCCGGCCCCGGGCCAACAACACGCTCATCACGCCACCCCCACACGAGGGTGCAGTAACCCAACACTGACGTCAGGATGCGGCGAGATAGCGTCAGTCTGCGGCAGAACAATGCGCACCTCATCTCAATAATGCGGTTCGAATGAAGCGAGTGCGGTTCCAAACTTGTCTTTCTAGCTAATTGACCAGTCGTGGGTACCGTGTGTGTGGGGAGGGGTTGTGTCAAAAAGAAGAACCGTGCGTAAAAATATTTATGGGTGATCGTCGAATTGCTCTCAAAACATCCGCGTAGGATTAAAATAATAAAAAGACTCGTGGAAAGCATAGGAGATTTATACTATTTAACTAGGGAGATACGGTGTTGCTATTGGAGTAATTCTGCAAGTAAGGTCTCATGTCTTGCTACTTTAAGCGCAAAACTTATAACCCTCGCGTAGACCCGGCAAACACCAGCAACTGATGCCAACACGACTCGCACGTAAAATCCATTTGCACTTACAACTCTGATGTCTACACCAGCACAACTCTCTCGTAGACCTCACTAACACTAACAACTCTGATACATCCAGAATTTGTTGAAAAGTTAGAACATATAATATTGTCATTATACCCGTAATAGTGGCACCCTATGTGGAACGAGCTGAACTATCATGTTGACCACTTACACCACCAACTCTAACGCCAACAGATACACATCCCACACCCCACCACCACCACAGCCCCTCCACCTCCCCAGCTCCACGCCAGCACAAGAACAAAGGGCGGCCGCAGCAGCACACGGCCCAGCGGTGACGGAGAGCATGCGGAAGGAGCGCCGGATGGACGACTGTCTTGATGATCCGGAGTCTGGAAGCGCTGCGCATTTTCGGCCTAAACCAGCCGCACGTTTTGGCGGCAGTGTCTTTGTTTTGTCACCTCGGGGACGCTAGATTTGACACACATTTTAGATGGCTGTGTTTGTTGGCAGCTCTCTATTGATGTACAAAACTGTCAACGAGTGCCGCTCGTGTGCTTGTGCCCCTTATTTACTGGACGGTGCGGGCATGTGGTAGTTTTTCATCAATGGGCTGCTAAGCCCTATTGAAAATGATATCATACAATAATAAAAGATTTTTTATTTAGTTTCATGCAGTAGAGCTGTTTTATGAAAGTTTAGCATGAACTTCAGAAATATCATACTGTTTCATCACTGCTGAACTTGCTGGATGTGAGGAACATTTTTGCACATAGATGTCCGTTTTAGGATTTTTCGGCATTGATGAGATCTGAACTTAACATAAAGCAGATGCGCCAAAGCTCCTGGGTCTGAACTATGCTCTTACTTTGATGTCCCGTAGCTGGTCATCCTCAAACGTGAACCACTTCCTCTTTAACTGGAAAACATATTTTTGACATAAATTTTGCTTTCATGTTTTTAGATGTGTTGATTGAAACTATGAATAACTTAATGCTTTACATGTTCAATTAATTGCATTACTTACTTTCTCTTCCAGAATGTGTTCAAAAGTTAGTACATATAATATTCTCATAATACCCGTAATAGTGGCACCCTATGTGGAATGAGAACTAGTCGATTGTACAATGCTTAGTAAGCATGTAATTCCATGAAAAATTCATACAGTCACAAATATTAATGTAATGAACCGTGAGTATAAGATTAGGAGAACTGTTTTTTTAACATCAGAAAGCAGAAAGAGAAGCTATTAAAAACTGCGCTGTCATTTTTTAATAAAAGAATTTATACTTTAGAGTGAATTTTCTGAAATGGGATAATCTGTACTATATACATACATAGTTAGAAAATACAGTTGTTGAAATTTGAAAGTCTTTTATATTGACTCTGGATTTTTTTTTCCTTGAACTTAGACCAACATAATCTAACTTGAGCATCGAGCATGTTCCAGTTACAGGAGCTATGGTAAGCTGCCTTAACTTGCCATAAGTAAGTAAAGGACTTACTGCTTTCAGCTCGTTGGTGATACCAGTAATGCTGGTGCCCTAAAGAATCAAATTGTTATTGAAGCTCAAATGCAAAACAATTTACGCTTCAACGGCCTTCACAAGTTGGATGTAAGAGCCACTTATTTACACAGTATGTTTCGTCCCCCTAAATGTGTCATAAATAATTTTAAAACTCTGTTGTAAGCAAGTTACATAAATAACCATAAGTAAAAATCCATAGCTTAAAAAATTAAATGAAAATATGAACAGAGGGACGTTAAATGAGAAATGAAAAAATTTTGATGCTCTCACAATTCAAAATAGCACCACAGATTTTAATTTTAGTTTCATGACGTCAATTGTATACGTAAGTCTAACAGCGGAAAACGATTAATAATCTAATTTATTCCACAGTGTCACAAACGAAGTAATAGACTGGGTACCCCCTATTGTGAGGAGTAAAAGGTAAATATATCACTACATACTGAACACCTTCTGGATACACCACATTAATAAGAATACCTTATTGAAAATATGAATATACCACCATATGCTGTACAATTTCTCTCCATCATTAAGCTAACAAATAAAGATGGCTGTCAGAATTACTTTACAAGAGAAAACCTGCCTTTCTACTTAATTCATTCTCTTTATACTACCTTCTATTCTTTATTTTCCTTAATACTATAGTCATTCGCCTCTTCAGAGCGAAACTCTTTCTTCTCAGATTCTTCTTACGCTTGCCGCTTGCCTTTCTCAACATCGGTTCTCATGTATTTCGCTTAGCCTTTTGTCAATAACACACTTTCTCTGGATTCTCTCATACTCCCCTCACACTTCTTCCCTGCTCCCCTCAGATACCTCACATGCTTCTCTTAGGCACCTACCAGACTTCTCTTATACTTGCCTCAGATGTCTCACACAACACCTCACACACGCATTCCAGACTTCTCACACACTCTCCTCAGAAATCTCTTATACACTCCTCAGAAGCCTCACGCACTTTCTTAGACACCACTCACAATTCTCTCAGACACTTCCATCAGACGACACCTCTCACACTTCCCTCAGAAGACACCTCTCACACTCCCTTCCGACCTCCCCTCACACTCCAGCGTGTTCATCTGGCCGTAAGTAAGTCGAAATCGATTCGGTGGTGTGCAGGCAGGCCGCAGAACTCAACACCTCGCCGTGCTTGTCACGAGGTCGGATCTCTGACAGCAGCTCTGTGTGTTGCCGGCATCTCTCTGTTCAGCGGTTAACGCGCTCTTCAGCTTATTTTAGCTCGTATCACTCGTGGGAGATCATAGCCGAACCCAAACGGAATAGATGAAGTTGACTGACTTCGGAAAATTGTTCTGTTTTTATTCATTATTTTCCTTCGTGCACAGAATAATACTGCTTTCGGGAGATATTGTTTCTCTCCAACCTGCGATTTTCCATTGCGGGATTAATCTGCTTGAAATGCACTGTAATTTACACAAGTAAGAGTCGTGTGTTAAGTCGAATGAGAGAGTCTAATATTGAACTCTCAGTTTGAATGAAGGACTGAATATTAGGAGAATTATCTCATGTATTTACATCGTACACTGTGCATGGTAAGCAGTGGGTGTCACTGACAACGATGGGGATGTTCTACTCCAATTAAAATCTCATTCAAGGCGTTATGAGCATATGGGAATGAAATGCGAATTCTGTGGGAAAAATATACGAATATCAGTTGTCTGAAATAATTATCTGGGCCTCAAATGTTTGGAACGATGAATTGTCTGTAATGGTACCATTATTTTTTATCAATTATTCCAGTTGTGAAAGTCTTTCAAGATGTCCGATATCAACTGATTGAAATTATGATACCAGCGCCAATTATCTGTGGTAGTGATATGGACGTCAGTTGTACGCAATTACGATGAGCCATGTCATATATCAGTAACAGTGATGTTAGCGTCAATTGTCTGCAATTAGGATAGCAGAATCAATTATTTGCAAAAGATGAATCAACTTCAACACTCTATAATACTGCTATTGAATCATTAGCAGAGTTGTCGTTAGTAGAGAATTATTTTACAGGACCTATTGCCATCCCTGTCCATGCACAACACCCTCACATTCTCCTCAGAAGTGTGCCACACTCCCCTCGCGTTGTTAAGTTGCGTTGTCAGTCAGCTCCTGTTCTTGGTACAATGTGTGTGTTTGGACGACTAACTTAGGTAGCTGCTGAACATTTCCTAAATATTCTGAAAAACTAAAACAGTACAGTTGAACGTAAAACAATCATGAGTAGGACATAAATTTCGATGAACTTTTGCTATATTACGGGACATCGGTGGAGAGACTTTAGAACTTGCATAGCAAGCAATTCAGGGTTGGACTTTTGAATTCATAGCTCGCACTTACCTTGCTCTCTCAATCTGAATTGGCATGAAAATATTCTTCTATGAGAAATGCCGGCTTTTGGTGAATTTCAATAAGATTTTTTACTTATTTATTAGTTAGTCGAATTCACTATCATGCAGTATAAATAAGTTGAAGTGAACTGAGCGTTACTGATGACATGATGCTGTGCCTTCTTCCCCTTCCAAAGAAAGACAACGCCACCGACTTGTCTCTCTCTTCTCTGACAACAAGCAATCACACCGAGTGTTAATAGCGGCAAGAGACTCATATTGCCAATCATCATCTTGCCAAGCACAAACGCTTACTAAGCACAAACGCTTGCCAAGCACAAACACTTGCCAAGCACTTATGCTTGCTAAGCACAAACGCTTGTCAAGCACAAATGCTCATCAAGTACAAACGAGAAGCACAAACGATAGCCGATAGATCACTGGTTTTTAAACAACTTCCGCCGTCGTAGCTGTGCAGCTGCCAGCGTAAGTCAATTAAGAAGAACTTACGCTGCCAGCAGTCCCGATACGACGACGTGAATTGTTTCAAAATCCGTCGCATCTTCAGCAGCGCACAGCAGCACCTGTTGCGTGCCGCTCCTGGCTGTGTGGTGTGGACCCTGCGCGCCTGCGTCTGCTCTATCCGAGGCCTCTTCTCTTTCTCTTTTACTCATAAGAGGGTTTGTTGAAATAGGGGTTGGAACTGGATGAACTGTTTATCCTCTCGTAGGTCCTAGTGAGTGTGTGAGCCTAAAGTAGATAAACCCATGTACATTTCGCTCGTGGATGTTGTTTTCGTTTGAGATCTAAGTTAGAAATAGATTGTACACAAGTACATGAAACCAAATATATTATTTTCATCTGCATTGTATATGTTTAAGATATAAGTTAAAGACATTTTCAATAGAAGTACATGAAATCAAATATATTTGCTTTTGGGTGTTGGATATTATTATGATCTAAGTTAAAGATAGATCCTATAAGAGTATTTAAAACCATACCTATATGTTTTGATCATGGGTATTGTATATTTTTGAGATCTAAGTTAAAGACTGATCATGTAAGATTACATAAAACTATATTTATATATTTTGTTCATGGGTGTTGTATAAATTTATGATATAAGTTAAGTATACATTCAATAGAAGGACGTGAAGCAATGTGTATTTTACTCATGGGACTTGTGTACTTTTAAGATCTAACTTGAAGATAGATTCGATTAAATTATATAAAGCCGATGTATTTTGCAGGTAGAAATTACGTGTATTCTAAGATATAACTTAAAGATAGATTCAATAGAAGGATTTAAATCGGGTAAATTTTGCTTGTAAATATTTTGTGCTTTTAAAATCTAAGTTAAAGATTTTGACAGTAAATTGAACAGCTTAGAATTATCCATGAATTACTACAATATGTCAGTCCAACTTAAAAATACAATACAATCTTTCAGTCAATGTCCACGAGGAACAGGCTCGTTCCACAAAAAAAAATCGAACATAAGTTTTACAATCGATAAGGTAATTTTCATTTTGATTGATGTGCAAATTGTGCCTCTGCGCCGCCCCACCGCCGCCCCTCGCCCTCATCTCCCCTCGTGCCTGCACAGCGCGGCGGTTAGATGTGCCTTTATTCTCTCCAAAACAATCCAATACGGGCCTTTGTTAAGAAAGATTTCATCTTTAACACCTTAACTACATATTGGTACAAATGTGTACCACCTGGTAAATTGTTCATTCACGTGCTGAAACCAATGGCTACCATTTCACCGATTTCACTACTTTTGTTTAAATTACACCATAGCGTACAAGTTAAATGTTATCATGCAATTGTATTTTTCCAGGTTTTTCGAAAGAATAAGAATATAATCCAGCAGTAACGACGGCTTTTCAATTCTGCTTCTCCCGACCTAACCAAACTGATCGCAGCAACCGCGGAAACGTAGTGAATGTTTCAAGAGCACCCAGCATTATCCAGTATTTGTTGTGTGAAGACTTATTTAATTGGTACAGCATTATACAAGATGTACCCATTTGTTCTGAAAAGACCGGTTAAATATTATAGTTCTATAAAGTACGTATCTATTTGCTCTGTAAAGAATGGTTTAATTATTGTAGCATCATACAGTGCGTCCACATTTGTTCTGTAAAGAATAGGTAGAAGTGTCGAATAGTTTTATTTGTAGCTGTAAAATTCCTTCACAGGATGTGATTTTTTCCCTTCAGACGCAGTTTTGAGACCAACGTATCATAGCTACGAATGAAATATTCCACAATTGAAACACAGTTTACAGAACAAGTGGGTATACCTTTTTAGAGACTCACTTTGTAGCCGGGCAGCTCTTTGTGGTCAAATTTTTCATCATATGTGTCCGATTGGCCTTTTTTCACGCCAAAATTATGAAATTTTTGTTAAATGATGTATGAACATAGCGCCCATCATCTGACACTTCAGCAGGGATGTTATTTGTAGTCCAATTTTATGAGGCGTAAGCCTAAATTCGGTGAGAAAATAAAACAAGCGCGCTGCATAGCCCCTCATTATTATGCAGCTCAGTCTACGGTGTCTGTCCGCCGCATATCAGAGGGCGGAGGTGCGGAGTTATATTGTCGCCCGCGTCTCGAGTTAATTAACCCGTGGATGCACTATATAATTTCGAATGAACTTACACCGTGGGATAAATTTCACCCCAGCCTGTTTATTGAAGTAACAAAGCACGTGAAGGTTAACCGGTTTCAGGTATTTGGCAAAAGTCACAAAGCCATGCATGTTTAAATATGGTATATGGATAAAACCTACTGCTATTTTAGTTTAAAATTCAATTGGTGTCATTTTGACCCCACCGTACATCAAGCTCCGTATGCATCTACGTTCTTTGTAATTAGATAAATACAAACTGATAGTAGATAACATTCTTGCGTAGTTCTTGCACGTGGATAACTCTGATAATCTGGCTAGGTTTGTTTGCTTGTATACTTACTTTCATGCTTGCTTGTTTGCTTGCTAGCTCGCTTGTCTGGTTGTTTGTTCGTTTGATTTGTTGGTTGCTTTTCAAAATTCAAAGCCTTTCCTTTAGTAATAGCACTCGGCAAGATTCAGAATTCCGAACTCTGTGTTGCGAAAACGATCTGTTACAAATTCATGAAGACATTTCCCAAAAATTGGTTTTACCAACGACTGAACCCAACGGGTCACAGGTGGTCGATGTACTATGTAGCTTAAAATTTTTTTAAGAGGACAATATTGTTGAGTGTATGAGCACGTAAATAAAATAAAATTTTATTCGTTACACGGTATTTGCATGGGTGCGTGGCTCAAGTTAGGGCATGGGTGGCATTGTACTCGAGTATGAGAAAACATTTATACGAGACATCAAATTAAATATAAGACACTTCTATTACTTCTTACACGGAGCTTCAAAATTAGAAACTTCACTAAAAATGACGCAAGCGATGCGAAAAATATTTCTGAAAAGAATGAAGAACAGACCACTGAGTTTTGTTTTTAGCCCTTAGATTACCTAACCGAGTGCACTCCAGGTTCGAATAGCAATACCTAAATCCTGGCCTACCATGTTCCATGAAGTTGAAGAATTCAAATTTTTAATTTCAGAGCACTATTATAGCGGCCGCAGTCTATTATTAACCACTACGAAAATGCTGTTTCGCCTTTCACATAACGTTCGTTCGCTTGGAATCTCCATTTTCAATTTCTCTACTCTTTTACTACTACTTCATTCCTGCAGAGCAGTGAGCGTGGTAGCCTAAATACGTAAGCGCTTTACTCTTAGCCAAGCGCTTTAAGCGCCCAGTCTAACTTTTTTGCCGGAGCATGCATGTTTTTCGCCGCCGAAGCGATTTAATTACTTGGGTGGCGAAAAACATGCATGCAGGCGGCGAAAAAGTTAGTCTGGGCGTTGTGTGTTATTGAGTGGTGAGCGTGGTATAGCTTAAATACATAAGCGCCTAACTTTAAGCCGAGCGTTGACACAATCATCCCGTATGAGCGGTGAGTGTGGTTGCCTACTTAAATACATGAGCGTCAAAATCTGATCCCAGAGCTATATATAACTCGCTTTTTATCGTGTAGAGCGGTAAGCGTGGTAACCTTGATACATAAGAACCTAATTCTAAGGCGAGTGTTTTCACGCTGTCAATCCTTCAGAGCGGTGAGCGTGGTAGCCTTGATGTTTAAGACCTTACTCTAAGCCTAGTGTCTACACGCTGTCAATCCTGCAGAGCGGTGAACGTGGCAGCCTTGATGTTTAAGACTTTACTCTGAGCCTAGTGTCTACACGCTGTCAATCCTGCAGAGCGGTGAACGTGGTAGCCTTGATGTTTAAAACCTTACTCTGAGCTTAGTGTCTACACGCTGTCAATCCTGCAGAGCAGTGAGCGTGGTAGCCTTGATACGAGACGCCTAACTGTGATCCAGGCGTCAATTCAGCGGAGTGTTACCCGAGGGTTGCGCCGCGTGACCCCGTAACACTGGTCTTGTACACAAAAAATCAATGGCATTACTAACGCGTCACTGAGCGCTGGAGGCAGGCCTGCGTGTTGCTCTCTGGCGTCCTCACATGTGCGTACAGCAGGTATGCAGGCGCACACTCCAGCACTACACCACACACTACACATGTGCGTACAGCAGGTATGCAGGCACACATTCCAGCCAGCACACACACACACACAGCACGCACAACCACTCTGCAAGCATATATGCAAGATCACAGGCGCGCGCTTATGCTTGTATCCAGTACGCACAGCCAGACATGCAGGCACACCCACACTGCAAGCAAGGCTGCACAGGCACGTGAGTGTACTGATACACAGTCCACTCGTACGTACACGAACACACAGCCATGTAAGTATTTAGACGTGCATACACATGCAAACTCGCCAACATTCTAGCTTGGAAGCGAATAAGGAAGCATACTGTACAGCACACGTATAAGGGCATGTTAATATCCTCCTAAGCAGCATCGCAGGCGTTTACAGGTGTGTGTGTGTGTGTGTGTACGCACGTTGGCAGCTGTGAAATGTAGACTATAGAGATGTCTCATTCGCAACTCAATAATGTTGCATCACTTTCTAGGGTAAATATTTGGCCTTTCGATATAATTTACTCTAGCAGATTATTCCGAAGTATTATATTTCCGCACAGTGAATTTAATAAAGCCTTCTCCGGGGGAAATATGACGACCATTGAACAAGCGAGATGAGTACAGTTTTTATGAAATGTATTCTTAACTTTGGATTGAAGGCCTCTTCTATGGAACTAATATTTAATGATTACGAAAGGGAATCCCATCCTCGTGCGCATACAATGGACGAAGTTCAGGAGTTTCTTCGTCTGGAGAACTCGCACCATGAAGTTTAGTTAGGATTATTATTTTGAAAATGAACATCTCTCCTGAACATATCGCATTTGTTGTGAGAAAGTTACTTAGATCAACCTTTAAGGTTTTTCAAACACGTCAAAGTCGGGGCATAGGAAGTATATAAGGCTTTGGAATTTTTCAGCCATCATTCCTGAATGCGTCATAATTGAGGCATGAGAGGCTTACAAGGCTTTAGAATTTTACAGACATCATTCCTGAGCGTCACATATGCAGCGTTAAAGCTATGAAGCTAAACCTTGTCTCATCGCACCATTAGAGTTCCTGCACTCGGGATTGATCCATAACGCACTTCATCGTGAAATTTTGATGTATGATGAATTTGTTATTTATTTTCATCTCTTCTTCAACAGCGAATAGGGAATTTTTGCCCTTACGCAACGCCACGACAGAAACGCGTTAGCGCCATCTGTAGAAAGCGCCGATCGTTATCGATTTTTAAATTTTATCTTTAATGAAAATCAAAGTTTTTCAATATTCCCAATTGTTTCTATTTTTATCAGTGCATAACTACACCGAGTCGCTGCGTGATTTTGTGTAGCTACAGAGAAACGCTCATGTTTTTTTCACTCTGCATGATTGCGGAGTGTTCATTCTTTCATGAGCTCAAAGAAAGGTACGTGTCTGCATATCCTAATTGCTGCTATATACACATTTTACTTCTTAATTACTGTTGTAGACATATATTGTCATATGCATTCTTTTTCCAACGAGAAGAAATACTGGGCTCGCACTGCAGGGATTTAATGAGCCTTGAACTTTTTCATTTATGGGTGTCGTATCCAAAAATTGACGCATTGACAGGATAAAGCAGACTGTTCAATGAGCGCTACGTACACCTGGCTGGCAACGCCGGCTATGGGCAAAAATGTCCTCGTGACCACGGAAACGTTTGTACCGCGAATGTTTTAGGCAAATCGGCGCAGTTTAGCGCAGCCACACGGCAGCCTCGGCCACCAGCTAATGTGCTGCCGCGACCTGCCCGCAGTTGAACGCTACTGCGCTGAACTGCGCAGTGCGGGCCTATAACTGCGCTGACATCGGCCGCAATTTTTGGCTGGGAGGCGAGCGCTCTCAACCACTTGGCCATGGGGGTCAATTAATACTTAAAGTGTAGTTTATGCGGGATCTCGTCCTGTTTCTGAAATAAAAATAATAAAAAAATAAATGCCAGTGGGCGCGTGAGATTGACTGTTTGTCTCTCATTCAGGATGACCAATGTTGAATTTCAGTGTTTGTTAGTAAGCTGTTTAACCTGCTATTCCCAAGTTAAAATGAACAGAAGTGAAGTTTATTGCGATTTTATTATTTTGTGTCAATTATGAAACAAATAGGTCAATGTTCACTTTCTTTAATTCTAGGCTTATAACATCCAGCTTCGAGATACTTTGAAAGTTGAATTGAAAAATTTCGGAAGATTAAGTTCCGAATTTCTGAAAATTAAATTTTGTCACATCCTATTTCCGTTAGGGAAAATTCCTCGTGATGTCACAAGTTACAAATTACATTTTCTCATTTCAACTCAAGAGCTCATTCCCCTCAAGTGTTAAATGGATGCAGGTACACTATTCTGTACGATAAGATCATAATTTTATATTTAGGTAATTGTCATTGAACCTTAATTCGAGATATTCAAATTGTAACTTTGAACAGACAAGTTTGGAACAAAAATTTTCTAGCCCATATTTTTTCCCGGATTATCTATGATTTTAGCCGCCCAAGTATAGCCTCTGCAGAGTGAGAGCAAAATCAGAGATGCTCCGCCGTGAAGCTCGACTGGCTACAAGCCTCCACGCAGCCTCAACAATATAATTTGATTTGTCAAGAGTCAGAGTCACGATTTGTCAGTTTAAATTTGAGCACGTAATGGCTGGGAACCACTTCATAATTTACAAACCTGAATGCTCGGGAAAACTTGGGATTCTCTGTTAAGCAATATTTCCTATTGAGCAATATTCTCTGTTAAGCAATATTCTCTGTTAAGCAATATTCTCTGTTAAGCACTATTCCCAATTGAGCAATATTCTCTGTTAAGCAACATTCTTTGTTAAGCAATATTCTCTGTAAATTAAGCAAGATTCTCTGTTAAGCAATTTTCTCTGTTAAGCAATATTCCCCATTTAACAATATTCTCTGTTAAGCAATATTCTCTGTAAATTAAGCAAGATTCTCTGTTGAGCAATATTCTCTGTTAAGCAATATTCCCTATTGAGCAATTTTCTCTGTTAAGCAATATTCTCTGCTAATTAAGCAAGATTCTGTGGTAAGCAATATTCTCTGTTAAGCAAGATTCTCTGTGAAGCAATATTCTCTGTTAAGCAATATTCTCTGCTAATTAAGCAAGATTCTGTGGTA
>JACJUY010002527.1:83783-105257 GCA_014220935.1 Platorchestia sp. MABIK | reverse complement strand
TGGCTGCGATTGTTGCTCTCACGAACGTTGCCAACTTTTGGTATGTCTAACTAGAACTTACACTTCCCGCTATATTACACAAAGGTAATTTGAACAGTTATCACGTGCAATTTGTGATGAATATAATGTGATGACAGACATAATTTACACAAAAACAATATTTATTTTAATTTGGCTTAATACGAGGTGACAAGTGGGCTTCAGTAATTTCCTCTCTCCCTTCCTGTTATCATTTCACTTAGGGCACTGGTTCGATTCCATCACGTTCGAAACTGTGGTGGTCACAACAAGCCGCTCGCTTGTGCACCACCACACAAGCTTCGAGGTGCCACCCCGCGGAAGAGGGGGTTTTGAGGCGCCACCCCACGCAACTGCGCACATGGAGCTAGTATATAGAATCTAGTATATATCCTAGCTCCGTGACTGAGCACTTCGAGGAGGCTCTCAAGTGACCAGCCGCAACCTCGCACGGCGGCAGGGTTCGAGGCGCCACCCCAAGCATCGCCGGGCTTCGAGGCGCAACCTAATCACCAACCAATATGGGGACGCGAGCTCAGCGCGTTCCCACCTCACCAGGCACTATATTAGGAGGTGCAGAACAAACTGAGCCAGTCTTCTTACTGCGGCTCCGATATTCACAACACTCGCACAACATTCCGATGTTCACAACTACCCATAAGAGGTTGTTAACTTTTTGTGAGGGTTCAGCTATTTTGAAAATATTATGGCTAGTATTGTACAACAATCCTTTTCATGTTTTTGGTTCCAGTGAACTCTTTTGCGTCAGTACTGTTAGTATAAGTAGGAAATATCAAAACAATTTTTTATTTTGTCATAGTGAATATTACAAGTATATTATTTCCTAGCTCATCATATGGCATACTAGTAGATGCGTTAGTGGGAAAAATTATCCCAAATCTCGACTGTCGACTTCATAGTTCTAGACGGAAAAAAATCAAATCTGCCCATTTTACTTTTAACATCGATGCTCGTATCACTAGTTCCCATATTCGTATGCTCATGTTCAATTTGAGTAAGCAATAACGAGCTAGAGGCTTTCCATCAATGCGTCACATAAATGCATTCCCAAAATCTGACTACCGCAACGAAACTGAACGCATCTTTTTCATGCTTCTCTCCGAATTATGTTTCGATAAGAACCATGGGTACTACGGTTACTATGTATAAATAGCTATTAAAGTAATTTGTTTCAACAATTATCATGGGTATCACGATAACCATGAATGAATAGCAATTAAGAATCTCTAAGTTAAAGTTTTTGAATGTGATTTTCGCTTACATTTCAATATAAGTGCGCACAAACGAATGCATTTTTCAACTAGCCGTTACGAGGATTGTGTTCTCTTGGTTACTTATATTCAAATGCACTTTAAAATCAGATTACGCAACGAAGGGAACTCATTTTTGTTGTGGTTGTCAGGCAATCATTTTTGTTTCAACATTTTACACGGGTATTATGATACCAATGTGCTATTATCAGTTAAGGATGTTAATGTTAAGGTATTCTAGAAACCAACGAATCAACATTTTATGTGTGTACTTTGTACGATATCATTTATTTTTCTTTCTTTCTTTCGTGAAAGCCGCTCCATCAGCAGCAGTCTCTGCAGCCTCTACCAGCCTTCTCACAGCGGCTCCGATATTCACATCACGCCGAAGACGCTCCGCCAGCGGTAGTCTCTACTGTCTCTACAGCAGCTTCGTAGTTCGTACTCAACAGTCACTCAACCGTCATCCGCTCTGCAACTACACGTCATCTGGCGGTCCTCCAAGGCGTCCCCTAGTGCGTTACTACGTGACAGTAATCTCTTCCCTCGTGTGCCATCATTGTCGGTGATATTCGTAATAGAACGGCATTTATTCCAATTGTATTTTCTTGCCCTGTCGGGTTCGTTAGTACCTCAAGTACTCGCTTCGGACATTGATATTCGAAGTTCTTAGATATTCATAGTCTGCCTGGAGCGTAAATTAGCCTGAGGGAGAACACCAGAAAGCATTTTTACATAATGCAGCAATGTGGAGATTGTAACATGAGGAGAACACGAATAAAAGTGATTAGGTGGAAACTTGTACACTCACTGAGTTGAAACTGTAACTACTTGCTTTCTTATTCAATTTTAAATCGTAAAATGGCACTTGTACTGCTCAAAAATAATGATGGGATGGCTTGTTATGATGCTTAAAATTGTTTTTCTGAGTAAACGGAAAGTGAAATTAATTTTTTTCCTATACAACCTTATATAATTGACATCAGTCCTTTTAGTTCATTCTTCTGCAGTGAAGGTTTTCATACGTAGAATTTTTTACATAAAAGCTTTAAAACTAAAATGTAATAACCCCTTTGCTACTCCTCTCTCAGCCATACGATCCTATGCTGAAAGATGCAATCTTCCAATAAAATAAGACGATTTTAACATTTTAGCCGCTGCTTAGAACTTTGTTAAAATAGAACTCCTTTACATTTTACAAAAAACTTCTTTACATGACTTCCAATCAACTTTTCCTCTGCAAATGGCTTGGGGACCTTGTTTAGTTGAATTTTGTTTTACATACTTTTTACATTTACCTTGGATGTTTTCAATTTTTTAGAGCAATTTGATGAGAATGACTCATTGAGTTAAAACGTTCAAGCTTTTAAATATAAAATGTTCGGTGTTAAAGCCCTACTCCTCGCTAATATTTTCTCAGTTAAACTTAGTAGAAATAGAAACAGACTTGTGCTTCCAAAATGCTAGTAAGACTAAAATTTATTAAAAGTGTTACATGCACCATTTCAAAGCTAAACTAAATATTTCGTAATGTTAATGCTTTAAAATTTATTAATCTTTGGTGTACTCAATTCGGAAGTTGGAAATAAGTAAATAACAAGTTGGTCTAAAAACAGTTGGAAACTTTGCTCCCCTGTGATTGGTCGGTTTGAGTCGTCGCGGTATTGGTGTCTCAACCACGGCAAATGTTTTTATTGAAAAGCTTATAATCAGTGTTGCTAGACTTCTGCGCGTGAAGAAAATTGTTGAATGCGAGTATCGCTGTTTTGGTTTCTGAATTTTTAAAGGAATTTAGGTATATGTGAGGCCTAATGAGAGCATAAGAGATGCGAAAATTGTTGTCATGTTCTTTCTTCCTACGTGCGAACGATTAAGATTCAATTTTATTGAAACCAAAATTCCAATATAAAGATCGTTATTTTTCGCTAGGGTACTATAAATATCTTCAGCAAGATATGATTTTCGTTACTGTTTATATTGGAATTAAAGTTTCCTGTTGTTGAAACTTAAAGTTTAGATTGTATTTTGTGCTTGTCGAAGTATTTTACGATCATGCAAAAAAGTTGTATTATACATGTATTCAGTTGAAATTCTAACTACCATTCAATCTTGACAATCTACATAATATCAAAGTTTATCTACCATTTAACCTTGAAATGTTAATCATAAGAATTAAGTGAATGATAGGTGTATAAAATGGCTTTGAAATGTAAGTTGTATAAAATTGTTTAATATCCAAATAGAAATTTCGAGACAGCTAATTGAGGTATGGTTGTAGTAACAGACACTTGAATGAGGTTTTAATTTATGCATTTGATGATCAGTGTATCAAATTTTACAACTGTTGAAAATTTCAAATCATGTTGCAGTCACAGAGCATTGTTTGCAATGAGGAATATGAGACTGTATAATGTAACAAGAACACAAATTTGAACTGCTCATGGGTATCCACTATTTTTTCTGAACCATGGCTACAAAATAAAGTTCAACCAATTCAACTACTGATTCCTCAGTTTTGTAAACTATCTCACAAATTGTAGTCTTCCAATCTTGAAAGTACCCCCAGTGATATAGCATCATAAAGTAGGAAAAATGTAACTTTAATTAGTGACTTATTAAATTCTTAGACTAATTCTACCATATTTATAGAGTGTATTTGCAATTAATATTTGGTAAATGTGAAGCGTTTGCTAATAATCAAAAATCGAATTTTGAGTGCCGAAACATAGTTAATTGTATCAAAATATACAAGTTTTCTTTCATGCACTTTTTGTCGCAAATGACTATTTTACGATTTATAGCGGTAAATTAGTTACCGCAACTCCAGTCTTCGAAGCGGAAAGTAATTCATCGAGTGCGTTGTATGGCAACACTGCAGTGGACGCTTCCTTCCAACGCGCTTGAATGATCGAACCCGTTCCCGCCATCTAAAACCTACCGCTCTAACTCGTAAAATACTCATTTGTCGCAAAAAGTGTATAGAAGAAAAATAGTTTATTTTGATGTTATTACCGTGATTCAAGGAACAAAAATTAAAAAATAAATGAGTGGCTGTTTAATCTAGTGCATTCGTCATCATAGACAAAACTAAACCTACCGCTATACCTCATTAAATACTCATTTGCGATGGAAAGTGCATAAAAGAAAACTTGTTTATTTTGATATAATTAATTATGTTTTGGGACCGAAAATTCAAAATTCAATTATTAGCAAACGCTTCACATTTACCAAATATTTTCTGAATAAAGGTGTCAAATGTTTTGTATAGTAAGTTGGGATTATAGAGACTATTTAGAATTAAAACGGAGTGTGAAGCTCCTAAAATGTTTAAAGTTACCATCCCATTATATGTATAAGAGTTGGTAACTTGAGGTTGTTAGAAATAGATAACTGTGTAAACGGTCAATATTGATTTTAGGCCTTTCACGGAAATTAAAAATTCCGTTCTGAAGAATCACTAGAAGAACGTATTTAAAAACGTTTTACACAAATGACATTCTGCTCGCTGATGCGTTATTTTCGAGTTATGCAACTTTGAAGTTATACGAACGTCGTATCCAAAAGTGAAGGAACGGATGCGTAAATATGCTGTAAAACGGTATTAACGTGACGATGGGTAAGGTTAGGGTAGGTTATGTTAGGTTAGTTAAATAAACTAACCTAAAATAGCATAAATCAACCTAAAATAGTTTACCTTAACCTACCCAAACCGAGGCTGTTAGTTTTTCGCCAAGAAGTGGGCGTGTCCCTCCAGAAAAGTGGGCGTGAGACAATAATGCGGCGACTAAGCAACCGACCATATAATGTCACTCCTATCTTAACCAAGTTATTGTTATATCTCGAACATAACGCATCAGCGAGCAGAATGTCATTCGTGTAAAACGTTTTTAAATGTGTTCCTTTAGTGATTCTTTGGAACAGAATTTTTAATTTCCGTGAAAGGTCTAAAATCAATATTGACCGTGTAAACAGCTAAAATTTACTTCTCAACATAGGTACATAGTAAATTGATTGATTATAAACTTTTAGTTTTTAGTATAAATAATATTTCATTATAGGCTTGCTATGTGTTTAAATAGGCAACAATGTTGATTGGTCAGTTATTCTTTTTTCACTGAATAACTTGTTTTTAGAACTTTTTATAATTTGTAATATGTTTCTAGTTCAACATAGCTTTACTTTTTTATGTTGTAATATTTTTTATTTGAAAGTACCAGTTATAAATACAAATTCCTGCAGTATTAAAAGGCATTTCCCAAACACCTAATGTTGAAAAGTTTTAATGGTATAAAAGTTCTGCTGCTGCAAGTGTGAATGCTCAAGACAAAAACATGGATCCTAGGCTGTCTTACCTGCAGTCATCTGAAAACAGGTTAGTTACAATGAAGGTCAATTGTATTGAGTTTATGGCTGAGTTAAATTTAGGGGTGTGGTGGTTGGAGCCATAATGATAAATCAACTTGTTTTGCACCAGTACTATTAAAAAATTAGGTTATTAATTTTTTATAAACATTTTAATTTGCTTGGGTATTTGGTTAGTTGTCATTCTTTTTCACTAATAATGTCATGCAAAGTTTAAGCTTCTTACATTTTGTATTGTGATAAAATTTATTTCAAATTTGTTTTCTATAAAATATTTTCCAAAATGGGATGCATAATTATTTTATTTTTTAACACTGTGTTTTGCAAAGTAAGGTTAAGTAAAAATAAGATTGCATGTAGTTGTGTTTTTGTGGTATTTTTGTGTAGTTTGTGCAAAATTCTTATTTTATCAGTGGTTTCTTGTGTAATTTGTTCCGTGATCTTATCCGTGTTGTTCTGTGGCAGTTCCTGCTTTCTATGATACACAGAAGTCTCATTTTTTATTTTTCAATTACAGATATGATGAGGAGCTGACACAGATGTTCAACCCTGTCCTGAACTTGACTGAGACCTTCAACAGCCTCAGCACAGGGGATGAAGGCTGTCATCTGAAGGTGTTCCTGCGTGTTCGGCCCAGCTTGCCTGGGGAAGAAGGAGACAAGGGAGATGCACAACAGGTTCAAATTTTGGACCCACAGACAGTCCTGCTGACAGCTCCATCTTCCTCTAACACGTTCAAGAACACGGCTCATGGCATCACCAAATTGACTCACAAGTTAGTCTTCTACCTACTCTTTATGATGACAGTTTTTGTTATCAAGTTTATTCAATTTATTAACTTCTGCTTTCTTTTTAACATGTCAAGCATAGTTTTTGTGTTCATATCTCAAAATCGAGGCGCATTTCTTCCACCACGCTAGGGTAACCAACCAAATAAGAACTAGATTCATTAGATAAATAATAGACATTTTTTTGTCTTACACACACCTACGTCTTTCAAGCGTCTCCTTCACATAAGCCCCAACAGCACAATGTTGGTTTTCTCCTGCTATTTCATAATCCTCAAGATTCCCTGTGTACGGAGCTGCCCAGCAATTATATCTTTATTAGTGAAACTCGCTCGGTACTTTGAGCTGAGAACCTTTGACCTTACCTGAATGTAGTGCATCCCAGTGACGCGTTCTCAATTACTCTCAACTCATCCCTCCACATTGCTCATATTTTAGTTTCCTAGGTAATGAAACCTTGATCTTGCAATGTTCTTTCAACCACACTTGTCCATCCCATCACCTCTGACTTCATCACTTTCTTCACCAACCGTTCCTCTTTTATTCTCTCCATGTGACTGAACCATTTCAACACACAGCAGTCTGTTCTTTCTGCCACCTTTCTCCCAACCCCATTTTAATTTCTCACTATTTCATTTCTTGGGCCATATTCCTCTAACACTTCATTTTGAGCAAATTCAACTAACTCCTATTAGCCACTTCTAAGCCCCATATCTTGAATCCATACAATGCTATCTGCATGACAACAGTTTCATACAACCTCCTTTCAAAATTCATTCTCTAGCACCTATGCCCTACAACTACCTTTGAACCTCCACATACTTGGTAGGTTCTTTCATTAGCTGTCACTTTCTCATCTAATTCACCATTCGCAACTGCACGCACTCCCGGAGAGGAGACTTGAAACAACTTTCTGCCTTTTTCATTCAAGCTAATATTCATTCCTCCTAGATCGTTCGTCCTTTCAAAACCTTATAGCTTTACTCCTATTCATTTCCACTCAGAGTGTCCTTCGATCATACACCATTTCAAACTCTTTTACCAGTCTTCATAATTTCTAGATTAGCTGAGTTAGGTCAAAAATCTTGATTTGTGCACCCAATAATTTCAATCCCCATCTAACACTCTTGCTTTCACATTACACTCTGCTCTATCCCTATACATATTGAAACAAATACTGGGACTTGACGTACCTTGACTCAAACTCGCCTGCTCATAAACCACCCACTAAGTATCCCACTCCAGCTCTTTATCAGCAAAAAACTCTTTAAATGCTCAGGCTGCTTACCATACACTCTCAACACTTCCCACAATTCTTTCCGATCAACTCAGTCAAAAGTTTTATGAAGATTCATGTATGCCTAAACCCCTCACCTTTTGGCTAGATGCTTGTTGCACTGTAAAAGTCTGATCCCAACAATTTCTACCTGCCAGAAGCTGCATTGCTCCTCTTCTAATGCACTTCCCCTCAGGGGTATACAACTATTGTATCTATGGGAATTAGCACTCCCAGGGGGAAAATGTTTGAGGGCCCAAGCTGAGAGTTAGGTAGGCCTTCTTTTTGTTGAAAATAAAATGTTTTTGTTATGGTGAGAACCATCTTTTTTTTTTTTTGCTCACTGCTATCCTGTTTTTCAGCACCTACTACTTTCTTCTTCAACTTTGTTCTTGTTTCATAACTTCTTTCTCAACTTAATGTTTCTAAGCCCTTTTTGCATAGATTTACGTTCCCTTAACTCCATACCAAATGGTGCTTTCCTTCTTCCTCTCTTCGGATTGCATTTGTTGCGGATAGGGAGGCTTAAACTAACTAATAATCTAGTCTTCTATTGCACGTTTCATTTGGTCCCTCGGATGACTCGTTTTTCAAGTACCCTGCCACACACCTTGCTAATCACACTTAATCAACTTGTACTTCTTGTATCTCTGCACTCACACATATTCCCTTTGTCCTTAGTGGAATATGCATATTCCTCAAATCCTTAAATTCATCCTCAGTGTACATACTACAAAACTCAAGTTCAACAACTGCACCAACCACTCAATCACTGTTGTATTACCTTCCTTCAAATACTCGGCTGTTACTATCCAAATACGGTGCTTTATTTTCAACCGCGTTCTTGTCAGGGCAAGCTTCACCTCCACTCTTGTAACCAATTCATCTTCACATCCTCAGTGTCCAGTCGTGGAGTGGAGTGTAGAATGTGGAGTGGCACATTTTTTGCCATTTGTTCATTTTTTTACTTATTTTTCGAGAAACTTTTGAAATTTTCATAATTCGATTTTAACACAGTTGAATTTCTTATCCTACCAATTTCCATTGCACTCAAATTCAGTAACTGTGCATTACATTGCAATAGAAATTTCATCTTTTTTTTCTTGTGTACATTGAACATGCTTCTGTATATGTATGACAGCATCTATGGAGGGAAAGATGTGAAGTCCTGAGCTGGAAATTGAATAGCTGTTATTTCATTGTAACATTGTTTTTCTTTTTTTTTTTGCAATGACACAGCATATTTTTTTGGTTGATTGCTGCCCTTGGTTTCAGCTCTTATTTTTTCAACTTATGCATTGTTTCATAATTTTTATCAATTTTGTTTGTTTTTATTCTCTTTGAGTGTAGATACCATGCGCATCAATTCCTCGTTTCTTTTAATTTCACACAAGTGGTGCCTTCCTCTTCCCTCCTATGGGAACATCTGTGTTCTGGTTAGTGTGGCGTAAAAAAAATTTTATCTGATCTAAGTGCGACTGTGAACCTTGTTATGAACAATAAAGATGCCCATTTTCTAGTAATTTTGAAGAAATGTGTAATGCTTTGAAAACTTTGAGCTCACTGAGTTAGCTTGCAAAAATGGGAGTATTCCAGCAATTAGACCAATGTGGGTAAATTAATACACCTCTCAGCTGTTGAACATTTTTTTGTTGGCTCTGCTCTCTCTTGGATTTCATAAAAGATAATGGAAGTTTGTGGATCAGCTAAAAAATTTCTTCATTGGACGATGCAAAAGTGTTACATTGTAGTCTACTCAGCTCATTTCATGCTAATTTCTTGCTGAAAATAGCAATTACAGTAAATTTCGCTCACAGGTGACTAATTTTATTAACAGTTCTTGCCCTTCAGCACAAACAACTGTGTGAACATTGTCACTTAGCACTTTATTTATCGTGGAGATTCATGGATTATGTCTTATGGCGTACTACTCTGAACGATTTGTATATCTTGGGTTCTCAGCTTTCAGAGGACATCAGTGTAAAATATAATGTATTTTTTACCTCATCCCATACGATACCATTACACCTAACAGTTGAACATGTGTCAAATGATTCCATTTATTCCGTATATTTTGATATTCATTCTATAAGAAAGGATTATGATGTTTTTACCTGGCTTTCTCACTCGCAGGTTTTCTTTTTCACACGTGCACGGCCCATCTACGAGCCAACTGGAGCTGTACGAGCACACCACCAAGAGCATGATGACCAAGTTCATTTCTGGCCAGAACTGCCTGCTCTTCACGTATGGTGCTACCAACTCTGGCAAGACCTACACAGTTCAGGGTGGGTTTCTTTCTCCTTTTATACTGAACTTAATTTTTTCTTATGCTGATTTTGTTATTAGGCGAGTGTGAGTGTGTCTTGATGAATTGCATTTTTTTATTTATCCTTCAACATTGTTGCGGTCATTTTTACAGTGATTTATTTTTTGCAAGCTATTTTGGTAACCATAGAACATGTTTCTAGTGAATCTTATTTTTGAATAACAGCTTGCAGAAAATTTTAATGAAGTAAATGAAATTTTTTGTCTCCAAGCATTTAGCTTTCTTCAGTCAGGTGGCCAAGCCTTGCAAGCCAGTGACCACGGCAACTACCATTAAAGTTTTTTTCGTTTGTTTTGCCTTGTTCCCAGGTGTCATTAAAAGCTTATAAGTCTTAACATTTATTACCAATATAGTAGGGAGGATTTCATTAAAAATATTATTTATTGAACGATGTTTAAAAACTGGTTAAAACATCCCCTCAGGGGGATACAGCTATTGGATCTATGGGAATTAGCACTTCCAGGTGCCTACCTAAATGTAAGGGTTAGGTAGGCCTTCTTTTTGTTGAAAAATGTGTTTTCATATGTTAAAAGACCATCTTTTTTCGGTTCACTGCTGTCAAATTTTTTTTTTCATTGCCTACTACTTTCTTCTTCAACTTTGATCTTGTTTCATAATCTTCTTTCTCAACTTACTGTTTCTATGCCTTTTCTGCATAGAATTTGCGTTCCCTTAACTCCATACTAAATGGTGCCTTCTTCCTTCCTCTCTTTGGATTGCTTTTGTTGCAGATAGGGAGGCTTAAACTAACTAATAATCTAATCTATAATCTTATTAAAAGCATATTAATTGATAGCAGTGCATGGCGAATGTAGCATCACAGGCAACTGTAGGTTTCAGCGCACTATAGGCAATGATGGCAGTAGAAACTGGATTGGAGCAGATGCTGCCAATTAGCTTGGTTACCGTAACAAGACTACTAGATAGTATTGGCAGCCTTTGAGACCAGGGCACGCATGCTTCACTTATCAGCATAGTTGCTGGGACGTGACTACTCCATGGGTGAACCTGCACTGTGAAGTTCTAGTGCTACAGTAGAGTGCCAGCCGCCAAGTTCCCCAGACAGGAGCTACGAGAGTGCACAGTAGATTAGTTTAATATTAGCCCAGTAAATGATTCTGCCATTCAGAATGAAGAATTTTAGTTTCAAGTGGTTTATCATGTTAATTAAAAATTGTCAGTCTATTAAACTATTAGTTGGGACTTTGTTGTATTCATAAAAACAATTTTATTCTTTAACTATTCACCACAATTATTTCCAACTCGATATAAAGTTTTTCAAGCACGTCTAACATAGTTGGTGTAGCTTCCTCCCTCTAACACATAAAATTCTAGCGTGCAAATAGTGGAAACGCTTTGAAATTATACCTAGCTTGCTTACTGGTTTTTGAGTAAATAGAAATTTACTAAGCAGTGTAGCTTTCTAACTTTTCTTGCATGTAAATAACTCTTCTTCACTGTTCCAGTAGAGGCTGTGAGAGCTGGAAAGGAGTAGGTTGTAGCATTCATTCTTCATGAAACTTGAAATGCAAACGGTGTTGTTTACTTTGTTTCATCATCCAAAATGACTCGACAAAGTAAAGTGAGAATGTTAAGTAGGTTTTAGTCTCGTTTTAGTCTCTTAATAGTCTTAGGAGAATTGTAAGTAGGTTTTCTTTTTGTTAAAATAAAATAGCTTTTGTTTTCTCATGGACCAACTTTTCTTCGTTCACTGCTGTCCTATTTCAGTACCACTAACTTCATTCTAAACCTTTTATCTTGTTCCATACCGTTCCTTCTAAACTTACTGTTTTTACATGCAGTGGATCTTGGGTAGAAATGCACTTCGTGCATAAATTCCGCGTTTGCTTAACTTTGTATCAAACGGTGGTTTCATTTTCTTCTCTTTTGAAACACTTTTGTGGGGTTGGGGAAGCTTAAACCAACTAATGTGCGGTAGTTGGTGGTGACAGGGTATGCAGGGCCTGCTGCCCTGCATACTAGCAGCACTGCCCCACAGTATAAACCAACTTATAATCTAATGTGTGGCAGGTGGTGGTGGCAAGGAACAAGGCCTGCTTCCCCGCATGCTGGCATCACTGTTCCACAGCATCGGCGGGGCCCAATACCCTCACCGTGATCTGCGCCCCCAGCACCACTGTGACCTGATCAGCCTCAGCCCCAGAGAGGCAAAACTCGAGGAGGACAAGCGAGAGGCTCTGTTACGACCTGCCCCTGAAACGTCGCTCTCACGCTCCAACGTAAGTTGCGGCCGGCTTGTGTGGGTTTAGTGCTTGAGGTTTTTGCAGAGATGAAGAGGGATGATGGTCTTCTGTTGATTGATAAACTTAGGATTTTTAATTTATGGCCAAGTTGCAATTCCCAAGATATTGCAAAATACTGAAATTGGCTTAATTTCGGTTTGTAGCAAACTCAGCCAAATGAACTGGTATAGTTTCTCTTTGAACTTCCGATGATCTGTAGAACCCATTCTCAATATAAAAACCTGTCTTTCGTAAAGACAACCGCATGCATTACGTGATGTCTCGTACTGCGTCCACCTCAGGGGGTACAACTTGTGTCTCTATGGGAATTAGCGCACCCAGGCGAAATATGTGAGGTCACCAGCTAATGATTAGGCAGGCCACCTTTTTGATGAAGTAAAAAAGTTTTTGTTGTATTACAGACCATCTTTTCTCAATTCACTGCTGTCCTGTTTTTTAAGCACACATATTACTATGTTTTTCCACTTATATTTTGTTTCATGAACTTCTTTCCCAACTTACTGTTTCTATACTCTTGCTGCATAAATTCCGCGTTCCCTTAACTCCATCCTAAATGGTGCCTTCTTTTTTTTTTGGAACGAACGCCTTTGTTGCAGTTAGGAAGGTTTAAACTAACTAATCTCTCTAAATCTGCATTACCCTAACTCCATGCTAAATGGTGCCTTCCTCCTTTCTTTCTTTGGAACACCTGTGTCACAGTTAGGGAAGCTTGAACTAACATCTAATCTAATCTTTCTAGCACTGTTGATGTAATCAAGGCATTCTAAATAGTTTGCTAGTAGAAATGTTTGTCCCTATGTTGGTTCTTTTCTCTTTGAGCATAGAATAGTATCTTATTTTTGTTATCTAAAATCGCATGAACCTTTTCTTCTTTCTATTCTTCCAATTGTGTGGCAATAGAATTAGCAGAGGAATTGAAATTGATTCTTTTGCATAACATTTCACAATTTTTGCTTGCTTGGTTGGTTCGTTAGTTCCTACTCCGACACTGTTAACTTGATATGTGAACATGGCATCATTTCAAAAGTCAGGCTTTTTAATTGGAGCTCACTCTGCGTTAACACGGAAAAGGGCAAATGAAAAATGTGCAAATGAATATATAATTTTAGGTTTTCTTTGAAATTGTAACACCAAGTTAGGTGTAGGCTGCAATTTTTAATGTTAGGAGAACACTAGAAATGAATGATGCAAGAAAAAGTATAAAAATTCTTGAAAATAGAACGTGAAATATTATTTGCACTGCTAATTTTCTGTATGTTCGTTTTACTGTATTTACAGTTAGCTAAATGTGTTTCGTGAACTCTAAATTTAGTGTGAATTTTTAAATCTCTCATTTACGTCAGTTCCAGTAGTTGGCTTACTTTTGTAAGAGCGTTTTTAAAGTTTGCGTATTTGTGTAGGGGTGTGTAACGTTTTAAATGCTCCTTGTGCAGTCCATGAACAGCAACAACAGCGAGTCTCGCGCTGCTTCCCCAGATATGTTTGAGGCTTCCGCCAACACCAGTAAAGGTGAGGATTCAAAGTTATCTTTTTTGTTGTAAGATTATTTCTCTTTGCTGTCCTAGTGGATTTGAAAAATTCACTTGTGAAAATAGCTGTGATATATATTTTTTTTAATCATTTCAAAAAAGCAATTTATAATAGATATTGTAGCTTCTTTCCAGTTGAAAGTCAGTACAGTGTCTTCAATGAATTTAAAGGAGTTTAGGGTCAGTTCTGTGTAGAACATTACTGTAATGGTTTTGGTCACAACACATTAGTCGTGAAGTCTGGTTTTCTACACTGCATGCGGTCTTGTAGTACACACTGCTCAAAGTTGTGTTATCAGATAGTGGCTCCTGCAGTTCAGTGCCACTCAGTGTAGTTCTACGCAATACATGAAATGGTGAACATGACATCTGTGTGGCACAACACAGGAACTAACTTCTGTGTCACTGCACAGCCAGTGCTCTGCCTCCACATTGCTCATTCTAAGTCATAAATCATTCATTTGCAGAACCCAGCGATTGCAGCGAGCTCATTCCAGCAGAAGAAGGCTTTGTGTACGCTGTATTTGTGACCTTTGCTGAAATCTACAACGAGACCGTGTATGATCTGCTCGAGCGGCTGCCGCCGGGCTGCAAGAAGCGCGTCCCGCACCTTCTGGGCGAGGATAGGAACGGGGCCAGCTACATCAAAGGTGAGGGGCAAATTCTCTCCGTAAAGCATACAACGCTTGGTTACTTAATTTGCGAGCTTTTTTCGTATATAGGTGGTTTGATCTGTGTATAAGAATGGGGCCAGTTACATCAAAGGTGAGGCTGCCTGCGTGAAGCATGCAATGCTGGGTTAATTTCCTTTTTTTTCATTTATAGGTAGGTTGGTCTGTCCGTGAGAATGGGGCAAGCTAAATCAAAGGTGATATCTCTTTTTTTTCTCTCTAGTTCTCTTGTCTAATTGTAGTAATTGGCAATCTCACTTCAGAGCTGCACAACATAACAAATGGACTCATTTGAAAATCTGTTCTCGAGCCTCTTCTATTTCCTGTTTTATAGAAAGTTGCGAAATAGTTCTCTTGAAATTTATGTTATTTGCACGTAACAGTTCTTATCAAGTGTGTTTCTTCCCCTGAAACACCATGAACATTACCAATAGAATAATTCAGGAACTTAACTGTGTTTCGTTCTGGTTCATTACAAATAAACTCAGTGCACACGTCAAGATTAAAAATGTTCTATTCTGTTAAAAGAAAAGAATACTTCCTGAAATTATGATCAGCTGTGAAATAACTAATTAGGTTAACGGCTGGTATTTCATACCCTCATCTGTGGATTACCCTGCGATTACGGCCGCAATGCAATTGAGACCCATGCAAATACTCCCAGTACTCTTAGACAACTCTGCGACGTGGCGCGTCCCTTTAGAGTGTTTTTGCCCTGGATGCCGGATGGCCAAGAAGGAATCCATGCCAGATTACATCCTGAAGGGAATTTTCATGGACCATGTACTGGAAAAGCACGCAAATTCCGTGAAGCTCTACACTGATGGATCAAAAATGGGAGACGCTGTGGGATGTGCTGCCGTGTCTGGAGAAAGGGTTAGTGTGAGGAAACTGCTCCCAGAGTCATCAATTTTCACAGCGGAACTGTACGGTGTGTTGGAGGCGCTAAAATTGATTGAGGAGTGCCCATGTGGCTCTTTTACTATTTTCGTTGACTCGAAAAGCGTTATTGATGCCACGCAAATGTATAATAGTACACACCCGCTCATTGCTGAGATTCTCGTAATGTTAATAAATTTTGCAAGTAGACGTAAGAATATCATGTTATGCTGGGTGCCCGGACATGTGGGAGTATCGGGCAATGAGCGAGCTGATCGGGAGGCTAAGCAAGCTGCGGAGACAAACGGGGAAATGCTGAACTTGATGGTCCCCTTCCGAGACTACTACCCTCGGATAAAAGCTGCAGTGAGAAGTTTGTGGCAACAGAAGTGGGATAGAACAATTAATAACAAATTAAGAAGTATTAAACCCACCTGTGCTTGAGTGGATATCGTCTAGTTGCCTCCCTCGCCGGATGGAGGTGATACTCTGCCGCCTTCGTATTGGCCATACCCGATTGACGCACGGACACTTGATGGAGCGGCAGCCGCAACCACGATGTGAGCGATGCCACGTTCCTTTGACTGTCAAGCACTTTCTTGTTGAGTGCCCTCGATATGCTGCTGCCAGGAATGTATGTTTCCCGAGACTGCGAGGTCCTGATGAGGATGTAATGACCGGAATGCTCAGGGAAATTGAGCGCTCAACTTTCAGTGTGACAGCGCTTAAGATGTTCCTAGAGAAGTGCAACTTGATATCTAAAATTTAACCAGAAAAGAACAGCGTAAGCAAGAAGAACTTTTTTCACGTCTGAGATGTGGATGACTAAACTGCAACATGGCCGGGCGCACTGCGTAGATGCCTCTGGGGATTTCAGCGTGGGTAAGGCGCCCGGCCATAAATGGGTGGGCAGCTGAAATCCCCTAAGGGGTGTTTTGGCTGTCCTGTGCTTGCGGATTGTGCGTGGCTCTGTGGATGATCCCGACAAAGATCAACTAGGGCTCTTATAAGATGACAACAATGTGGGTGGCAATTAGAGCGGTTTTTGTGATGGCTGCTGCTGTGTTTCCCATAGTGGTGATTGTGACAAACTTTGAACAACAATTGGATAGTGTGCTTCCGTGTAACAATGTGAATTTCGTATTATTGAACTGTGAGATCTACGGCGCGATATAGTACAAATTACTGAAGCGCTAGCAAATTAATGCTAATACTACTACTACTTAACGGCTGGTATTTACTAGGAGTAATATTAGGTGAGGATTTCACCTTCACAAATTATATCAATCATAAACATATAATATTATCCACATCCATCAAAATTTTACATCAAGTCAATCAGGTCCAACCAAGAGAAGTACTTAAGGTCCTGCACAGGGCACTGATCTGTCCCTATATTCAATGTGACGTAGAATCAAGGCACTGACAAAAATAAAACGAACAGAATATAGCAGGAAAAAATATTTGAGCTATCTTCAACTAAGAATACAACACCCTCACAAATGATTCGTTCAAAAACTTGGAAATTCTGAAACTACCTGATAATTGTTGATTTTCATCTGGAATTTTAAGTTCAATATACTTTAAATTTATGAAAACTTTGAATTTCGGTGATAAATGTACGCTTAAACAGACTCTCATTGCTATTGATAAGGAACAAAGTAATCTTATAGTCCCTTATTACTTGAAAGGTAGATTTCAAAATAGTTTCCTCATCGCTGGTACCAAATTTTGGTGTTCAATACGCTTTGATTTTTGCAATGCCTCCACCTACTTGACCATCAAAGGTAGGCGTGAAATTTACATGCTATCAGAGTGCTAAACAATGATCCTAGAAAGAATGAAAAAAGGATTAGCGAAGCAAATTAAAAAAATCCAACAGAATATGTGCCGTTTCTAAGCTCTAATTTTCACCTTGAATATTGGGCAGGATAAACTTGGAAGTATGAAGCTATTGTCATAAATGACCAGAATATCAAGCGGTACTTGTCTAATTTTGATACCAGGTTACTTGTTTCATGTGCTTAATGTGTTCTAAGATAGAAACACTTGTATTTTAATTTATTTGCCTCAGTTTACTGCAGAGTTTGTTCATCGCCTTGTATAGGTTATTATACGAGTCTTACAGTTTACTTTGTTCTCAATGCTAACATTGTTGGCTATTTGATATCAGTGCATTCTGCTGGCTTACTTGTAACAATGTGCGTGTTTGCGGTGAAGAAATCTTGCTTTCTGTGGTATATGTGCGGTGAAACTGTAATTCACTCTGTGTTGTGTTCATTTGTTTTCTTGGTCCATTGTATACAATGATGGAATAAAGTCTCACTTGTTGTCCACTTTAGTAATATCTTGCAATTTCGTGCATTGGGAATTTTTTGTTTGTTGTTTGGTAATGTAAAAGAAATATGTTTATAGCCAGGGTTATGTTTGTGAGTACCTATGTTGCGAACAATAACTATTTAATGTTCATGTAAGACACGCGCTAGGGTTGATCGTGTTGAAATATGTATTACACTTTACTTGAGCTTTTGAAAAAGTGCGACTGTTGAGAAATGTGTGTAGATGAATTCTTCTGTGGTTGAAATTTTTCTCTTAGATTTGTATGGATGAGTTCTCCTAAGCAGTTAGGTTTTCATGTCATGCATATTTGAGAAGGAAATGCATTTTCTCAATATTAATGGGAAAAACGCATTGAGTTTACTCATTTCTCTATTTTGTGCTCAGGTCTGTACGACGTCCGTGTGGACTCGGCGAGCGATGCCCTCCGCGTGCTTGAAGTTGGGCGGCAGAACCTTCATTTCGCCACAACGCGCCTCAATCATAACTCGTCTCGCTCGCACTGCATCTTCACAGTCAAGCTCGTACATCTTGCATCGCCTGACTCGCCTAAATACGCCAGGGTCTCCATGTGAGTGCTAATTGGTGCTAAAATCTTGCATTTTAGACGAGAGGTCACGTTGGAAAGAAAGGAAAGAAAAGGTAAATAAAAGTCATCAGAAATTTTAATTCAAACGTTTCTCATTTGTAATGAACTCTGAAAACAAAAAATTACATTTCATAAAAATTCACAATATAAGGTGCATTGTTAAGTCGACAGGAAGACAAAATATTCTTAAAACCTGAAAAACCACTCTGTGCACTGACACACTGAGTGCTGGTGTTAAACATTATCTTGTTTACTTATTTCACGGGGATGGCATGTGTGTTACGCGTCAGAAAGTTTCTCATCCTGTTCTGAAGAAAATTTTCACTCAATCACTGGATTAATGGGCCATTATTTTACTGGAGTCATGGTAAAAAAATCGAGAAAAATGATATCTGTTAAAAGTGGACATATTCATTTAAAACATTTCGAACACCACCTGCAATAATAGTCGTAGAGAGTACAGCTAAAAATTTGATTATTAATATCGTAGTTACATCAACCAAACAACATCATACACCTACAGATATAACGAATCACTTTCTAAGTGTGGTCAATTTCATGAAAGCTTAGTTATATGTATTACTTTTAATGAGGCAGAGATTAGTTTAGGAAGAAATTTCCCATTCAAATTGCTGTTGGTCTTTATACGTGTTCACAAAAGGAGCTGTCTTGCTCCTCAGGTTTGCTATGAGTGAGTCCAACTAACATCTCTTCAATGAAAATTCATCTTCAGGGGTCAAAAATTGACGCTAGTCGGTAAATTTTGGTGATTAGCGCTAGTTTTGGTGATTAGTTGTGTCGCTGCTTGTTTCATAATGGGAATATATCTCTTTCATAATGGGAATATACCTCTTTCATAATGGGAATATACCTCTTTCATAACGGGAATATACCTCTTCCAAGCTTCAATTGTGTGTGTAGGTTTTAATTAAACTGTTTTCAATTCTTTTTGTTTGTTACGTGGAGTTGACCATTTTTTTGAGGAGTGATTAAATAAAAATATCTATTTTTGAAAAGTTGATCAACCGTCCACTGTGCTTTAAGAACTAAAACTCCTCAAGGGGATACAACTATTATATCTACGGGAATTAGCGCTCCCTGGGGCAACAAACTCAAGGTTAGGTAGGCTTTCCTTGTGTTGAAATGAGTTTTTTGTTTTGTTAAGGACCCTTTTTTTTTTTTTATTTCACTGCTGTCGTGTTTTTCAGCACCAACTATTTTCTTCTGCAACTTCAATTTTGTTTCATAAATCTCTTTCTGAACTTACTATTGCTATGAATCTTGTGCATGGATTCTGCATTCCCTCTAGTTCATACTAAATGGTGCCTTATTCTTTCCTCTCTTTGGAACGTCTTTATTGGGGCTACGGAGGCTTGAATTGACATTTAATCTAGTCTAGTCTTTAAAAACTAAAATAAAACGCAAACAAATTTTCTTAAGATTATACATGTTTGTTTCAGTCGTGATACATTGATTGGTCTTATTTTTGAAACTCTTATTTCAATTCATTAGAAAAGTCTTCACATTCTCTTCAGTTCATTCAAATCGTGCTCTGTTATTTGCGGTTGTTACTTCCTGAGAATACGAGATGTACTCAAATCATATTTGCTTTTGCTTTCGTGTGTATGGATGTTATTCGAACTGTCATTGTTTTCAGTACTTCAAATAGACATTACCATCAATTCAAAGACCATTTCTCCAGGTTCTCGATATGTGACCTGGCGGGGGCGGAGCGGGTCGCCAAGACCCAGGGCTGTGGAGAGCGCCTCAAGGAGGCTGGCAACATCAACACGTCGCTGCTGGTGCTGTCGCGCTGCATCGTCGCCCTCAGGTCCGGTTATAGTTTGCTTGAGTGCAAGGCTTGAACAAGTAGATTTTATCTCCTACAGGCTGAAGTGACGAGCATAGAAGTGGTTATAGTCTGCTTGTGTGGGGGTCTTTATCAAGTAGATTTTATCTACTACAGGCTGAAGTGACGAGCTTGGAAGCAACTGCTGCTGCAAATCGGTATTATTAACTTCTAACTTTTCTGAGTCGGAATTTGTTCAATTAATTCATATAGGTGAAAATTTTTCCATTTTAATGAGGAAATAAATTCAGTCTACATCATTTCTTAACTTGTACTAGTTGTGGAGTTAATCACAAAATTGAAAGAGTACTTTTAAAGCTGTTAAACTGTAGCGTTTAATTCCTACACAGTCTGAAATAGCATATGAAAGTAACTGTGGAATTTAGGAGTGACTGATACATTTCAGTAAACTACTTTGAATATAATGTGTTCTGAGAGTTTCCCACGAATTACTTGAAAATTTATTTATTTGTCATTTATTTTTTGCGCGCTTCTACAGTGTTTTATTTATGACAGGCTTGAGCTGATCAGTAGCTTAGTTGGAGCTTTTCAGTTTGTGTGCAACACTCTCGTGCCATGCACACACTGCTTATTGAACACGCATGACGCCACGTTTTTTGTCCCTCAAAGTTAATTCATGATTAACTATTGACTCCTTAGAAACCGGTAAAGTTCCGTGTACGCATACCAAGTAATCACTCTTAATTATGTTCGTTCACGTTCTTAGTTTCGTCCCTTTCAACTAAACTTTTACTGTCTACATTGAAGTCTTCACTAGGAAAGTGAGTGAGTTGGAAGGATATTTGATCTACCTGCTGCAACAAAATTAAAAATCAACGCACACCCACAGGCAGAACCAGCTATCGCAGCGGTCTTTGCTGGAGAGTACCAACAACAGCACGGCAGGAGGTGGTATAGTTCGTCGACGTGAGGTGCCTGTGCCGTACAGAGACAGCAAGTTGACACGACTGCTGCAAAATTTCTTTTTGGGTCAGGGCATAGCTGCCATGATCGTCAACATCTCGCAGGCCCCGGCCCTCTTTGATGAAACTCTGCAGGTGCTCAAGTTCTCTGCCGTTGCCAAGAGGGTGAGTTTCTATATTGTATGGAGAAATTAAAGCAACAAGATTGTTGTTCAGTCCTAAGACTATGTAGCATTTCAGGCTTAAAAGTTTTGAAAGTATAACAAAATGTTTCCATCCCATTTTGCAATTGAAATATAAATTCTTACCTGTAAAACAACATATATTTCATCGTCAGAGAGTTATGTCCTATCACTATTTCAACTTACATTGTAGTTGGTTGAAATTTC
>JACJUY010002527.1:67596-83552 GCA_014220935.1 Platorchestia sp. MABIK | reverse complement strand
CGCAAGAGCAGCAGCGGGAGTCACTTGTCACGGCTCATCCGTCAGTCCCTCAACAAGTCACTACGCCAGCGTGGCCACCGCTCCTCAGCAGCGCTCATTAGCGCCAAAGACAACTCTGCCGGGCGCCTGTCTGTTCCCTGGCTTAACAACAGCGCCAATGTGACGTTCGGGTGAGCGCCGCTTCTGGGACATGCTTATTTTACCGTGCACAAGGATTTTTCTTCTTTTATGTTGTTTCTTTACAGCATTGAATCGCTCTAGGTTTTTGTCTTGTGTTTCATGGAAAGGTTGGATTTTTTATTCCTTTTATTTTATAGAAATGCTTTATAGTTGAATTCTCTATTTTCTTTCATAATATGCCAGTATTTTATGTGTGTGCAAGCTATTTATTCATTTGGTATTGAAAGTTAAGTGAGTGTTGCGTCAGCTTGTATCTTCTAGCTGAGCAAAATGAAGGTAAATTTGGATCACTCTTCATTGGACTTTTAATTTAATATTTTTTCTCAACCATTGTGGATACTTCAAAAAATGTTTCAAAGTGTCAGACGTCATATATTAAATTTTTTAATCTAAGTTGTGCTAAGCATTCTAAGCAAGCTAACGATTTGGGCGTTAGCTTAAATATGAAAGAATTATCCGTGTTAACTTCAAATATTTACAGATTTTCTCGGCGTATGTTCAGCGTGATTGTCTATGCTTCTCTTCTTCCCTTGCAATTTGTTGAACAACTAATTTTCAGTCACCGTTTTTTAAAGCCAATAAAAGTGAAATCGATGCATAGAATTCGGCAGCTGCCATCAGCTTACGCACATCAAAGTCTTATTATCGTCACTTGCATGTCTCACTTCATCACACAAAAGTTATCCCTTGCATTCTCACCATTGCATTCATAAACCATTTTAACTCTGCCAAATTTTCTTTTATCTTTTTAAAACCATAGAGAAAAGAATTTTTTGCATTTTTTTGTTGGTTTTTCACATATATCTCTCATGGGTTCTCTAAAAGGAGTCACCTTCTGTTTTAGGAATTGAAATTGTAGCGAAGCGTTAAGCTTGAAAATTACAAAGTGATGGCATGGTTGGTTATGGTAGCTAAAGTATTATTTTGGCCCAAAGGGAGGAGACCAGAGACGACGGTGCTATGGAGGCTGTGACGGAAGAAGAGGAAGACGACGATGAGGAGGATGATGAACGCGTTCAGGTCTGCAGTTACTTAGCCGTGAATATTTGAAATGCTTTCATAACCCCATGGATGACGCAGTAGTAATGTATCTGTAAGTGGCTGCAATCATGTGTTTTGTGCTTATACTTTGGAACTTTGGAAAGGAATGCGTTGATCTACTTTCACCAACTCGGAAGATGAGTTATGAATTTCCTTACTACCAACACTTTTTATAAAGTCTGCAACATTTCTAGCAACTTGTATGACAACACAGCACTAATATTTCTCTTCAACAGTCTCTATTGGAGCACATGAGGAAGCTCACGGATGCTTTGGCTCGTGTCAACCAAGAGAAGAAGGAGCTAGAGACGCGCCTTCGGTCACAGCTCTGTTCTGAGTTCTCGAAGCAGCTGGTCGAGGTCGAGTCCAACTGGAGGTGAGAACTGATACTATAATTTTATTGACATGGTAGTTAATGCGTTTCAGGCTCAAAAGACCAGTTTTGGTTAGACCTGCCAAATGTTATACATATTTCTTTAATCTAATAGTATTCGTAAGTTTTGGCTTTGAAGAGGAAGTATTAGCAATGGCCGTCGTTTGCAGCATCTCAAGATGACATAAAAATAAGAAGTGAGTACTACTCAACATGCGACAGAAAATGCTTAATAAACCTTTGTATACCTCGGAGATCTAGAGCTCCCTACAAAACGTTCAAGAATGTTTATTGCGAGTATCTATTGGTTGTTTAGTTAGCTTTACGAGTACATAAACCTTGGATGCACTTTCAGCTGTAAACTCGCCTGGCCTGTCATAAACCAAAACCTAACATAACTGACTTCTATGTTATCGTGGCATGCTTGCAGTCACCCACTAGAGAACTCGTACTTTTTGTTTAATTAGTTGGCCTACGTCTTCATTCAAGATATTTGTTGGTACGGGCCTGAAGTAAATAAGTAACTTGTGAGCAGACAGCGCATGGAAGACCAGCAGGCCCGGAGTGACGAGCTGCATGACTGGAGGATAGCCAAGCTCACGGAGTTTTACTCAGACTATGTCCAGCCGCGCAAGCGAGCGCGCACTGAGGATGCTGAGGAAGATTCCTCTGTCCTCGAGGACTCCATTCTGCAGTTCAGGCAGCAGTCTCGTGTTGAGGTGAGTTTTGATGTGGGGCGTAGGAGCTGTAAAACTGGTGGTTGATTAACGATAGAGATCTTTAACTGTGTGGCGTTACTTCGAGGAAAGGGAAAAAGTGTTCATAGAAATTAGTTTTGCAAAGCGTACACAAGACGGTTCTTGATATTTTTTTGAAGTCCCTGGAAAAATCCTAAACTATAAATGTTTATGGGTGTTAGCTGTGCTGTGTGTGATGAAATGTATTGCAGGCATTTTCTTTCTATATTAAAATATCTATTCTTCTGTGCTGGGGAGAAATACTGGGAGATTCTTCATTATTTCATTCGTTGATTATCCACCGCAGCCTTGAAAGACTGTATTAGCAATGATAGGAAAGATTTCATAGTTTATTATTTGATATCACCATAGTCACAACTTGTAAAGAGCAAGCAATAGTTGTTGAAGTGAGACCAGTGAACAACAATAACGGACCTTGATGTTCGGAAATCACCGCATGACGACGCTGCAAGATCAATCGTTACAGCTCAAATACAAAACATCCTACGGAAGTAGATTGTCTCTTGAAATGGCTAACTTCCCTATCAGAAAAAACGCCATAATTATTAACTTGTGTTGCAGGAACTGGAAGCACAAGTGACAGAGCTGCAAGAGCAGCTTGAAGGCCGGAATGCTGAGGTAGACACACTGAGCTCCACGCTGAAGAAAACTGGCGAGGCAAGCAGGAAGGCACAGGAAGAGAACGCAAAACTGCAGTTCCAGCTTGCCACTCTGACCTTAGGCTATGACCAACTCAAAACGCAGCTCGTAAGTGTTTTCTTAATCACTTTCTTTACTCTTGCTTGCAACTCTTGTAGTTTCTCTGTATCTCAACGGTACTTACTTGAATTTTTTTGTGTGTGTATTTGAATTGATAATTAATGTGATGGTGTGAACATATTTCATCAAAGTGTGACGACATGTGCGAATGGAGAGTTGCATCACATAACTTTTTAGCTTATGATACATCTTAGAATTATGTTAAATATGAGCGATATGGAAATGAAAATAATTGTCTTATTGACATCAGATGAATTGTTAGTTTAAAAATGCATCAGAAAAGAAGTATATTCCATATATGTACTTCTACTGCTGAAACCATTCGAATTTTGTTTTCGCAACATCCAATTAAAACCATAGCAAAAAAATAGCATGCATGAAGCCCCTCGACTTCATTGTTTTCCAGTCCTGAGATATCATTGATCTATTCCCAGGCTAGCGCAGAGAAGGTGGCAGGGAGCGCAGTACCAGAGTCCGAGGCGCTGCAGGCGCTGCAGGGCTGTCTTACGGAGCACCAGGAACGAGAGAAGCAGCTCACCACTGAACTACAGGCATGCTTCATTACTAATCTCTTAGTTTCTTGTACTGTAGAGCCATGTAATGCATCAATTTTATTTTGAAGTCATATTCTAGTGCATTTTTTACTTATTCCACTTTGTTCACATCAGTTAAATTTGCTGTAGAATACGGTAGGTTAAATGAGCCGTGTGGCCCTTTCTTGGGTTGCTACTCAAGTCCCTTGCCCGTCAGACACCCATCATGCAGAAGCACCAGTGTAGGGGTAGAGGATAAATAATAAGAATCTCATTCACTGTCGCCGATTTTTATGTACAAGCACTTGTGTATTTGTTTTACTACAGTACATGTGACAATCTTAATTTCTTCTTTATCAAAGCTTGGTTAATGTTGACGTCCGATTTCAAGATTTTATTATGTATATTTTCCACCCACCTTATATTGTGTGCAAGATAAAGTATTGTTTATCTCGCATACCGTACTTGAACGAGCCTTTTATGATAGTTTCTAGGGTTTCAGTATTATTGATATTGTTGAAGTTTTCTACTGGTTTTTGTGCATTGACATTATAAAGACGCATCAAAAGAGAACTAGACGCTCGTTCATAGTTGCAAGAAATAGTCATTGTCATTGGATACTCGTAGATTTAGCCTGCTGCTAGTCATCACTGACGTGGTTGGCAACGTGCTTCAGGAAATAATAATTTTATTCTAGGATTTATATTGTAGTTCTTTACCACAGTTGTTATGGCGAGTGTTTGGAAAGCAGAACTCATTTGATGAACGTGAATGGGAAGTAAAACTCAAATGAACTTTTGTTTGTTAGTGAGAAAATTTGAACACAGTGAAAATTTTAGCCTTGCTTATGTATAACTCACGTAAATATTTTTAGTATTTGTATTCTGCTAAATAATCGTTATTAATTTCTGGGGTTCCAGGAAAACCGAGAAATGCTGGTCGAGGCAGCTGAGTGCTACGCTCTGAAGGAGAAGGAAGCGACCTCTCTCACCTGCACAGTCTCTTCTTTGAGGCAGACTCTTGCTGAACAGGTTACAAGTTGATTTGTGTGCCGCATGCAGACACCTCTCATTAACTTATGTTTTGTGCCCTCTCTAGTTTTTCTTGCTTGTAGTTGCCTAGTGCCCTAGAGTTGTATTCTGTCATGAATTTTGATGTATTAACAACGGATCATTAAATATCATTTAATTAATTATTAGGTTATTACTTATAATTTCCTCCAGAGTTTTGAGTACTTGTAAGAGGTTAATTAATCTTAAAAACCATATGGTAGTAAAATGTGTTGGTCAGTTCGAGAGAGACTGGAATATTCTTTAGAACGCAGCCTTTATGGAACTTTGTTGTATGTATTCTGAATAAGTTGTATAGTGTCAGGCTTTTAGCGCATCTTTATCTTCAGCTACTCATGATTACTTAGGGCTTAGGACCAAGGAACAAAATCACTTTACAATTGCCAAAATTTCTATTGTTTTATAAAAAACTTCATCTCATGTGTCCATTACAAAAGAATTGTTCTGAGGCATTCTGTATTCATTTCTCTTTTATTTTCCTATGACACCATAATGATACTTGAATAACAAGTACATGTTTCTGTAGAGCGTGTCCTTGGAGCAAGCGTACGAAGAGCTGACGGCGTCGCAGGAGCTGTCAAGTGAGCGCATGCGTGAGCTGGAAGAGCGCGAGAGTGCCTTGGAGGACGCGCAGCAGCAACTCACCTCAACTAGAGAGGTCTGGTCACTCTCTTTCTTTGCCAATCATTACGTTTTGTGTCAGTTTTTTCTCTAATAACTGCTGCTGTTATTGTGCTTGCAATATGTGGACCTGGAGCCAAGGTTTTTGTAAGTATGTAGACTCTTGTAGTGTGTATGTCTCTAGGCAAGAGGTAGGTAAGGATACTTCTAGCATGTACGTCTGTGGCCTATGCAGGATGACCGGCACTTAGGTGAACCAAGTTTAGCATAAGGTTGGAATACTGAAATAAACACGTAATGTATTTAATAACCATGTGTTCGAAAATGCTTCATTGAAGTGTAACAAGGACTTGTGTTTAGTTGTAATATCGGGAGTTATCTCTTGTGACTACTCTAAATTTCTATTTCTGGGGACATTTGAAGAGTTTGGTGCACAAAACTCCGATTCATTCGGAAGATCTCATTTGTGAAACTCCTGGTGTTTTCAATCGCATCTGGCAATTTTACACTGGTGTTTGAACTTCTGCATTAAAACAAATAGGCGTCATGTTGAACATCTTTTGGAAATACCTAACCTAATTTAAGAATCTGTTTCGTGTGGTCATATTATTTAAGGCTGTTATTTTTTTGTGTTCATAATGAAAATGCTTTCCTGGCTTGTACATTTCATTTCCCTGCCATTCTCAACTACGATTTTTTGCCAATCTGTTTCAAATTTTCTCCAAATGTTTTTCAATTTTCATAGCCTTATATTAAAGTTTGTTCAACTAAGTGCCAGTAAACTTGCATATGGGTGAGTTCTTGTAATCTCTCTTCCAAGGATATACGTACTTGGAGTAGTTATTATAGCATGTGCACGACTGGGGAGATGTTTGTTAGCAAGTTCTCGTCTCATATGCACCTCTAACACGAGCATTGGTCGTGTGCCGCCCCTGGCTCTGCACTACTGCATTCTAAACTTCTCTCATGTCGTTGCCAGTTGGTGCGTGAGCTGCGAGAACAGCTCTCTGCAGCTGAGCTGGTCGCCGATCCTCACGAAAAAGAAGAAGTCGCCTCTCTTAGCAGGTGAGGAAAGGAGACACTAGTCCCGATAGTCAAAACTTTGCGTAAGCTCAATTTCTAGAACGGATCTTTCCCTTATGTAAGTTTTGCCATTTACTTTATTTGTCTCAGTGATTTTTATCATAAGTTAAGCTATCAGATTTATACAAAATTTGATACGGTCATCAGGAGGCTTTCTATGATAGATGGTCTATTTGTATTGTTTTTCAATTTTAATTCCTCACTAAACCCTTGGTCCTGTTGCACAGTATAGCATATATCTTCTAAAACGATAGCCACTCTGATACTCAACTCAAGACGTTACAATATATCTGACGGAGAAGTTCATATCCTCACTTGCGAGGACTTATAGCTCAAGAGTCCTAAGGCTTAAGTTGAAAAACCTGCGAGCTGTTAATACTCTTACTGACTCATCACTCTTTTTACAGAGACAAGAACAACCTCCTGGAGGAAGTTAGAGAACTTAAAAACAAGCTGGCTAGTCTTACGTTGCAAGAGGAAGCAAGTGCAGCCAGTCTTCGTCAGTTACAGGAAGTTAATGCAAACCTCCAGCGTCTACTCGATTCTAAAGAAAAGGAGCAGCAAAACGTCATCCAAGATGAGAAAGACCAACTGTCTCAAAAGGTGCAGGCTATCGAGGCTAAATTGTCGGAGGCTCTAGACGAGCTCAAGCAAAAAGAAATTAAGCTGGAAGAGAAAAATAATGCTCTGATTGAGTCTCCTAATATTTTAAAGAACAAAGAGATTGAGTTGTCAGACCTCAAGGAACAAAGTACCTTGTTGAAAGAACAATTGACTGCAAAGGTTGAAGAAGCAAATAGATTACACGAAGAACTTGAAACATCTCATAATGAGGTGAAATCATCTGAAGTTAAATCTGACTCCAGCAAAATGTCTTTAGCAGAAGAGGAGAGCCTTCGTGCAGAAATGGAAGCTTTCCGTCAGAAGGCGCTTGAGTGCATCCTTCTCATCCAAGAACAGAGGGCTGAAAACGGAGAAATAAAGTCCTTTGGGGAGAGCACTCGTGAAACACCCGACAGTAAAGATAAGCTGTCTGAACTAGGAGTGTTGCCTGCTGCTACGCCAAATCATGGTGTGGAAAACGAGGAAGCAACTCTGAAAGAAGCGCACACTCGAATAGCTCACCTTGAAGAGTTGTCACAAGAAAAGTCAGAGAAGTTACTTGAAATGGAGAATCTCAAAAACGAACTTAAAGGGCTCATAGCACAAAAAAACATCACTGACAAACAAACAGTGATAGAAAATGCCAACCTTGGTTCTACCATTGTACAACTTGAGAGCAAATTGAAAAATATTTCAGCTGAGTTGAATGATTTGAAGAGAATGCACGCACAACTTGCATCTGAAAAGCAAGAACAGGAAAGAATCTTCTCTACTGAGAAAGAAAAGTTGAAGCAGCAGATGGAAGCGAACAAGAAGCTTCACATAAGTGCCGCGCGTTACAAAGATTGCGAATTGGCGAGTGCCAAGAAAGAGTCAGAGGATGTCCGTCACCAGCTCAGCAAATTGAGGGAGGAAAAGGTTACGGCTGAGACGCTGCGCGTTGCTCTCGCTACGGAACACGAAGCCAAACTAAACAATCTCACTCAGCAATTTACCGAAATGAGTCAAGAAAAAGAAAATTTGACTGAAGAAATTGCTATGTTGCGAAAGACTGTTGAAAGCCAGGCAGAAGATCTGGAAAAGTTACGTGACGAGATGTGCAGTCAAAGGGAGCAATTGAGTGCTGTTACTTCTGCTCTTCAAAATGAGGTTACAGATCTTCATGAAGAAAAGAAGGTGTTGGAGCAGAAATTAGAGGAAGCAAGAACGTTGGTTTCTACTTCAACCTCTGAAAAAGAAAATGAAAAGCTTCAGAAATTAAAAGAAGATCTCAAGCGAAGTAAAGAAACTTGCCAGATGCTGCAAAAGGTGAGCAGAACTCGATCGTTCTAGCACAGGTTGGATAAAAGCTTTGGTGTTTTTTTGCATGATTATTACGTTATTGTTCAAATTGTCATATATCGTGTCAAAGTGCGACCATTCATATAATGGGTGTGGGGTCAGTTCATGTAATGAGGTTGTTACATGAAAAATTCATTCATAAAATAATGACGGGCAAAAATTTTAGCATCCGAAAATCAGCGTCAATTTCAAGATGTGACTTCAATAGATTTCCTCCTTTTGATGTCAACAGGGCACATAAATTTCAAATGTATTACTAGTGCGTGAAAAAAATAACAAATTGAAGTACGTCACTACGAAGTTACTTCCGTGCTATA
Organism: Platorchestia sp. MABIK; assembly: GCA_014220935.1. Taxonomy (NCBI): domain Eukaryota; kingdom Metazoa; phylum Arthropoda; class Malacostraca; order Amphipoda; family Talitridae; genus Platorchestia; species Platorchestia sp. MABIK. The sequence goes on along the minus strand of JACJUY010002527.1, from coordinate 74,873 downwards.
TGGCTAAATTAACCCTATTCCTTTTAAATTAATTGTACTCAACTTAAATAATTCATGGGGAAAGTTCTGACTTCAATGGCTTAGAATAGTGTCCATAGGGTTACAGCAGAAAATTATTTAATGGATTCAGAGAAATGAAAAATCGAATGTTAGATGAATAAATGATTTAAAATTGACTTATGTAGGTGATTTGATTCTAAGTAAATCGTATTTGATACATAACGTGATAAAAGGGTAAAATTTGGCGTTTGGTGTGCAGGAGGCGGCGGCTGTGAGAGAGGCGCGCACTCTGCAGGTGCAGGAGCTGAGCGAGGTGCGAGTGCAGCTCTCCCTCCTGCAGGAGACCTCCAAGAACAAAGATCAGGAAATTCTAGCCCTGCAAACAGGTCAGACAAAGGAAAACACGGGTGATAAAGCTCTCAGTTTGCCAAATTTTTGGCTTTTCATAAATGGATGAGATGATAATAGTACGATGGGGTCTCGGTCTAGCCAAATTTTGACTATGAATGGATACGAGGATGAACTAAGATGGGTCTCGGTCTTGGTAAAATTGTGGGTCTCTGTTAATGGATGCCAGGATATTACTAAGATGGCTTTTGGTCTTGGCAAAGTGTTGACTCGTTTAATGGATGCGATGACTATAGTAAGATGGCTCTTGGTCTTGGTAAAATTTTAGGTCTCTGTAAATGGATGCGATGATAATACTAAGATGGCTTTCGGTCGTGGAGACATTTTGACTGAAATAGATGCGATGGTCATTCTAAGATGGCTCTTAATCTTGGCAAAATTTTGGCGCTCTATAATTCAAAGCGATCTTAATATGATAGGATCCAGTTATGAAACTCTGAATCTTTGTCATTACATTACAAGCATCACCAAATGAGAACAGTGCCAATAGTTTCAGCCGGAAACCATTGTGGTGAATCCTGTATGCGGTACACTGTGGCTCGTTATTCATGCTTATTTGAATTTAGTGCTGGTCAAAAATTTTTTATTACGTCTCCCCTACATTTAAGCTATAAATTCTCTGTATCAGTCTCTGTTCAACGTGTGCCTCAAAGTTTATGCCCTGAAAGTAGATTTGCGTTCATGTTTTTGGGGTTAATGCAAGATGATTTTGAATTGTTTCCTCTGGTTGGAACCTAATTCTTATGGTGAAATATGAACCAGGGCAACAAGCGTGCACTGTATGCAAATGTAATAATAATGGGAAACTCACTGAAATGTTTACAGTTTAGCATCAAAGATGTAAAGATTCCTATCTGCACAACAAGAGCAAACTCATTCCCATATTCTGAATTGTAGTTAAAACCTTTTTCGAATTTTGCGTTATTAATGGTAATTTCTTGCCTATGTGTAATTTTCAGCTTATTTATCATGTATAAATTAAAATGCCAGCGCACCAGGGAAGATACTGTTAGGAGCTTACCTGGGCTAGATTCGGAACTTCCATCTTTCGTGCCCACTTTGGTTCTTCAAGTTTTCATGCCTTCTTTGCTATCTCTTCTTTATTTATCCTTCTTACTTCTTGATTTGCTCTTTCTATGTCCAAGGTATCCTGTGGGGAAAGGGAACATACCTTTTGTTTCCACTCAGTATCCTTAGTCCATACTAATTGCTCCTGTCTCTTTCTTTTTTGAAAACACGTTTGGTATGGAAACGGAGCCTCAAGCTAACTACCATGCTACTTCCCCAAAATAGCAGATAGTCAAATTACTTTACGATCGATTTCGCATGGAATACATTGTGGTGTCTTGACAGAGGTGAAGAAGGCCTTGGCCAGCAACGTGATGCCTGCCACTACCAGCTTCTCCTCGCCATTTGATGCTTCTTGTAAAGTTAAGCAAGAACCTTCTGTGGAGGAGACTCTGAAAGTGCAGCTGAGGTGAGTTGCGGAGATGAGATTCGGTGACCTTAGAACAGAGCGCCAAGTAGGTCGAGTTCACTTATCCTTCTTCTTGTTTCGTCGAACCAGGTAACTGCAGTTATATTTTTGTTTGTTTTTCTTCATTGCCAAATGGGGCAAGGGAAACGCTTGTGAGGATAGTGTACTTAGGATTATAATTTGGATAAAATCGGTCATTTAGGACAACTTTGGCCAGAGACCGTTTAGTTGTTGCTTTGGTAATACTACAAACGTTAATTTGCTAATTATGCAATGATGATTTCGTAGCATTATAGGTAACAGTAACTCAGACCCGCTAGCTCCTCAATATCCCACACTATATCGCATTAAAGATTTCAAAATTCCAAGTGTCAAATGTCCTACCTCGTCACAATAAACAACAAAGTTCACAGGTCTCTTTAGGGTAATTATTAATATCATAATTACAACAATCTGTGTAATATTATGCGTATGCAATTTGAATTTAGTTCACCAACTCCTGACCAACTTAGCGACTATTAGTGGTGGAGCTATTGCTTTACAATCCAAAATCGGCTCAATTGTCACTCCAGATTGATACATTATTAACTCAACCACAGAGCGAAAGAAGCCGAGGTGTGCGAGTTGATGCACCAATTGTCTCTCACTCGTGACCACACACTGGCGTCGACCCGAGACCACACACTGGCGTCGATCAACAACACAGCCGCAGATTCCGTTATCTCGTCTCCTCAACACTCTGACGCTGCAGAACTGTTGCCACCACCGTCGACTTCCAGGATTAGCAAGGTTCAGCTCAATTGTCGCTTGTCGCGTTGAATGTGTTGCGAAGCAACACGAAAGCGTTTTCTTTGAAATTCGTACAGCTTTTGTTTTCTCAGTAGTTCATTTCTTTTTTCTGATTTTAATGATTTTTTTCTTAATGCATAGTTTCAAGATTTTCTACTCTCAAGTACAGGCCAAATCCAGGAGGGATGAAAATTCACACATTCACATATGAAGACGTGTATATCTCTTGAGATAATTATGATCTACTTCTTCTATCCTGAAATGGATAATCCACGATAATTTTCAGGTTGTTCCGTAGTATTTCTTCCTGTGAATGATATAAAATAACAAAAATAGGTAAAATTTATTGACTTGCGTATTGTAAAATGTGTAATTCCATTGAATTGTTGAAATTACTTCCAAGTTCACGAAAGATTATTAGTACATCGGAAGAACAAAAGTTGGAGGAGTCGACTTTGAGGAAATCGAACTTTTAGGACTTAATGGAGATCCAACATAGTTAAAAAATCATCTTAGGAAGTAAATGTTTCAGATTATAAAAATCTGTTTCGGTGCTCTGAGAAAAATGTAATTTCATACAAAGATTACTCTCTTCAGAGCACTGGAAATGGCTTATTATGATTCGAAAAGTTTACTTTTATCATAGTCTTCTTAGTTGCATTGGTTTTCTTTATCGTAAAATCAGAAAATTGGTCTGGAAAATTTATTTTCGAATAGTGAAAGCATTAGCTGGTTCTTAGTGTTACTGAGAATTTTGCATGTCATGTGATGATGAGAAAACATCGGCTGCAGAAACTAGGAGATTTAAAATTTTCTTGTTTTAAATTGAAATACCATGTGTTTTTTACACTGAAAAATTAAATATAGCAAATTAGTAGATGCACCCCAACTAAATATCTAAAAATTGTAAATGCAAATAGTATTACTGTAAATAAAAGCTTAGGAAGGTAACTAAATTAACGCACAGTCCCCTAAATGGGCAGGCGGCTGCGGCTGTAGCCGGCAGCGAGAGTGACACTTCCTCTGTGTTGAGCACACCTGCACCGGGCAGGAGGAAGCGGGGCAGACCCAAGACTCCATGCAGCTCTTCTGCCCTACAGGTGTTTGTGAGGATCTTGTTTGCGGTTGGATTCTGGTGTGCACTGGTGTCCTGACTTGTGTTGATGGCAGTTGTGTGCGTTGGTGTCCTGTCTGTTGTGTGCATTGCTGTCCTGACTGTGTTGATGACAGTTGTGTGCGTTGGTGTCCTGACTACCTTGCTCATTTCAATTATTTACTATATTCAGGAAGTCATATAACTAGAACTGGACTAGGAACTTTCTTCGTTTGTATATCACACAAAGTTGTTCGATGCATATTGAAAATCTACTTGGCAACCATTTTAAAATAGATGTCTGCTTGTATTTGGAATGTTTGATATATGCATTATATGCCGTCATATCATTTAACACTTTGACCGCAATGTGTGCCACGGGGGCCACAGAGGGGATTTTCATAATGCTGCTAAACGACTCGTAGTCACGCACTCAATTTTTATAAATGCACAATAAATGTTAAATGAAGGCATAATCCAGTTATTCTTAGCTATTTTGAAAATTGCCTACAGTAATTGACTTTAAATTTGAGTTGAATATTGAACTTCAGTTAAACCAACTATGGTCGAAGTGTTAATTCAATGCTGAGGTGTACATTGTACACCTCCACAAGGCGCCGCCGTCTGGGCCAGACTCCAGCGTCCGGCGCACCACTCGCCGCACCCGTGCCACCGCTCGCTCTTCTGTGATGGTCAGTGCTGTTGTCCCTCTCTCTCTTATTAAGATTTGTATTCATTATACGTTCTTGTCATTTCCTAATTGTGTCTTTTCGTTGTCATTTTTCGTAATTGTTTGGTATTTTTATTGTTTTTTGTTTGCATTACTCTTCATTAAAATTCCGTTTAATTATTTTTTCAAATAATTTCTACTGGTTCATTCTAGTCGAGTTCTTCATTTTTATAATTTTAAAATTTTTCTCAGGGAGAAAATATGTGGTCCCGAGCTGAGAGGTAGGCCTTTTTATGTTGAAATGAATTTTTTTGTGAAGGACCATCTCATTTTTGGCTCACTGATATCCTGTTTTTCAGTACCTTTAACTTCTTTCTTCAACTTTTATCAAGGTTTATAACCTTCTTTCTTCAACTTTTATCAAGTTTTATAACCTTCTTTTTTCAACTTTTATCAAGTTTTATAACCTTCTTTCGTCAACTTTTATCAAGTCTCATAACCTTTCTTAACTTACTATTTCTGTGCGCATAGGTTATTGTGTGAGAACACTTTGTGCGTAGGTTCCGTTGTCCCTTAACTTTATAATAAATGATACCTTCATCCTTCCTTTCCGTGGAACCCCTTTGTTGCGATAAGGTAGGCTTAAATTAACTCATCTATTTTTTTGATGAGCTTGCGTTTTTGGACGCCTTGACAGTGTACTTTCTTCTTCGTTTGAGACAATCACGAGCGGGACAAGCTCCAAATATCGCAGTACAGCGTTCGAGACCTTCATTTTGGGAACACTGAGTAATTAAATAATTGTCTGTTGACGTTTTTCTTAGAGAAACCGCTCCTAATTTGACCACGTTTATTTGACATTCTCAAAGCATGCGATAATTATCAACTTACACTCGCTGGAAATATGTGAAAACATTAAAGAAATGCTGAGACCCCTTTGAACAAAAAGAACTCGGCTACCGTTCAATACATTCTTACCAGGATGCCCTGAAGTTTGAACAACTTATTTTCTTGTTGCCTTGTAATTCATATTCATCAATATTATTCGTAATAGCTCTGAGTTTTATTTAACTAATTTCACTCTTCAGTGTTTCTAGTTTTTCCGTGTTATTTTTTAGTGCATCTCATTCATTATTATTGATTTAATCAACAATGAATGATACTCTCTTACGATTCACTTGACTCGAGCAGCTTAAACAGTTGTCTGTAATTGAAAAAAGGCAAGACATTTGTGAATAAATCAGCAACCGCCAATTTCAAAAGTTTTGAACTACAAGAAGTACTTTCGTAATACAATGTAGCACTATGACCACGCTGGGCCTAGGGGTGAAAGAATAAATATAACTGTGTAATAATGGCATTGAATACAGAAAATCTTCGACTGCACTACAAAACAGAATTTCTTAATGCCAATAAGTGTTGATTCATATTGTAATTTTGTACCGGGCTTTGAATTGAAGGAGAGGAAGGCATAAAACGTGTATTTTTTGTACTCATATTCTTATCAGGCCCGTTCACTTTCATTTTTTGAAAGCGGTTTTGACATGTTCATGGATATTTGCAAGTGTAAGACGAATTTTCTCCATTTGCTTTGGTACTTATATTCACTTGCACTTGACGAGTTTTACATGCATTTAAGTGCATTTTGTTATTGGCCGACGGTAATTTCGATAGTTTTTACTCCTTACTCCTTAAACACTTCTTTACTTTTTAAATGCAAGAAATCAAGCTCTTCTTTAAAGGTAAAATAATTCATTTATACATTGAATTTGTGATATTCGAATTGGCTGACTTGTGCAGAAGAAAGGGTATGAAGTTTAAAATTAATTTGCCATACCAAAATAGTACGATAATTTCGATAATTACCTTCTTAAGTTTCACTTCTCGCAGGACAAGGTAAGCGACGGTAATTTCGATAGTTTTTACTCCTTACTCTTTACTCCATACTCCAAACTCTTTACTACTTGCTCCTTATTTGCACTATAGCCGGGCGTGATACCGTCTTGAAAGGTTGTAAATGAGACTACAATATGGCCGGACGCGCTGCGTTGGTACCTCGGGGGTTTCAGCGTGGGTAAGGCGTCCGGCTATAATGGGTGGGCAGCTGAAACCCCTTACGGGGTTTGGCTGCCCAGTGTGTTCGAATGTACCGTAGTATGTACAAAAATTTCAATGGCGAGACAATTATAATCTCGAGTTGTAATTATAATCATGATCAAATAACTTTCGATGTTCAAATAGTGTTGGTGTCCATCTTACGTGGTAAGTCGGAAAAGCCTGATACTGATTAAATTATGTGACCTTCGGTGCGATATGGTTTGAATAACTGAAGCGCTAGCAAAACCATGTCACTACTACTACTCCCTACTCCTTATTCCTTACTCCTTATTCCTTACTCCTTACTCCTTATTCCTTACTCCTTACTCCTTACTCCTTACTCCTTACTCCTTACTCCTTACTCCTTACTCCTTACTCCTTATTCTTTACTCCTTACTCCTTACTCTTTACTACTTATTCCTTACTACTTATTCCTTACTACTTATTCCTTACTACTTATTCCTTACTACTTATTCCTTACTACTTATTCCTTACTACTTATTCCTTACTAGTTATTCCTTACTACTTATTCCTTACTACTTATTCCTTACTACTTATTCCTTACTACTTATTCCTTACTACTTATTCCTTACTACTGATTTCTTACTAGTTATTCCTTACTCCTTACTACTTATTCCTTACTCCTTACTACTTATTCCTTACTACTTATTCCTTACTACTTATTCCTTACTACTTATTCCTTACTACTTATTCCTTACTACTTATTCCTTACTACTTATTCC
>JACJUY010002527.1:49916-66142 GCA_014220935.1 Platorchestia sp. MABIK | reverse complement strand
TTGAACAAATAGTTTTTCTACCCCTTTCAGTAAATCGGTCACTGTAAAGTAGTTATTCAACCGATTTTCAAAAACTTGAATTATTCGAAAAGGAAACAAAATTGACATTGTAGAAAAAAAGACAATTCAAATATTTTAATTTAAAGCGGATATATAATCAATTGAAAAGTCGGTGACATTTTTGTGGGACACCCGGTATAGTGTTAATATAATGGTTCGAGTATTTGAAAGAAATTAGCTAGTACCGTTTTATGAAAGAAGTGAAGTTAGTAGTGGGAGAAACCGTCAATAATAGACCGATGTGGTTGTGGGTGAATGGAGCAAGAGCCACTGGACTGTGAGGTACCTATCGGAGGGAATGTTCTTTAGGTATTTCAAAAGTAGTTTATGCACATTGGTCTAAGTTTGCCCCTCAGGGGGATACAACTATTGTATCCATAGGAATTAGCGCTCCCAGGGGGAAAATGTGTCAGGGCCCTAGATGAGGGTTAGGTAGGGCTTCTTTTTGTAGAAATCAAATATTTTTGGCCCTGTTAAGGACCGCTTTTTTCGGTTCACTGCTGTTCTGTTTTTAGCACCTACTATTTTTTTCTTCAACTTCCATCTTGTTTCATGAACTTCTTTCTCAACTTAATATTTCTATGCATTTCTGCATAGATTCCGCATTCCCTTCTCTCCATACTAAATGGTGCCTTCCTCTCTTCGATACGCTTTTTTTGTAGCGGTTAGGGAGGCTTAAACTAACATATAATCTAATCTTGGTCTTAGTTTGTAGTCTACTATGTTGAAAATGTGTACAGAAGACGAATGAGCAAGATTTGGGGACTAAAGCAAAGCACCACGAGCTGGAAGATCATGCAACACACGCTCAGGACCAAATTAAAACTTCTACCATGAAAACATTAAGGTGTTTGAGGCTGGCGTGCTGCGAAAGCATTTGAGTTATCGGCAACCTCTTCTTTTTATGCAAAAGGAGATCGCTGTTGCGTGTCAACTATTGCTTTACGATTTTTAAACTAACCTTACACTTCATTTGAACAGTCTCTTACTTTTACTTCGACACATCAACAGCTCACGTTTTGTTGTACGCACGCTGAGGGGTTCTGACAATTAGGTATTGGTGTTTCTGGGATTTTAAATATTCAGTTTTTATCTTTCTTTTTAGTTTTGAATTTTTGTTGAAGCTCCGCTCGAATTTCTTAATGCACTGTGAATATCGTATTTATGAATGTACGTTGCAAATGAATCATTCTGTCCTCTGAACACCATGACGTATTGCTCATTTAGCACAAATTATTTATACTAGTCTACCTCTCTTATTTAAAATATGGAAGAAGGCGATATTAAAGAAAGGCCGTAAGACATAAAAAATTCAATCTCTCGAGAGTTGGTGAAGCCGAGTAGACACGGCCCGTCAAAAATGTATAATAATGTTCGACAAATCACATGACACACGTTCCTATTTCCTGAGCTTGAATCTCAGATACGCTCATCACACATTTTCGGCTGGGTTCGGACAGACGGACACGGCTCTTATTATAGGATAGATTAGGTTGAGATCTAGTGCGTCGATGTTCACCGCCACCATCACCTGCTATTCTGTCAGTGACATCAATGTTGGATTAATTTTCTCTTCCAGTCTCGCCAATAGATACGAGACGGTGTCAGAGGTCTTGGAGGCTGTAAAAACAATGCCTAAGACTTCTTCGCGAGGCCGCCGCCGCCGGCAGTTGTATGAGGAGGAAGCCGAGCAGCCTCTGTATTGCTCACCCCAGCTGGTGAGTAGAATTTGGCCTCGGATAGAATTTGTACATACATGACGCTGAGCCAATAATTTCATGTCTGTAAGGTTCTAGTAATGTTTCTTGCACTCAAATTCCATTAAAACTGGACGTGCGCGTTTCTTCAGCGGTGTACGATAGGAGTGGTGGACAAAAAAATTTCCGATATTTAATTATTTGTATCGTCGTTCTTAGCTCGTACGCGTGTAGTTTCTTTGATAATTGCTCTGATCCAAGGAACTGCTGAGCGCGTGCTTGATTGTTTAATTAATTATTTAAAAAAATTCATTAAGTGCGATATTTCTCCAGCTCTCTAAATTTTTTGATCGAAAACTAATGCTTTGGACTTCGATTCACACGTGGTTTGTGATGCTCGTGTAAAGTCGCGGTGCGCATTCTGCACTATTTTACTACGAAGATTGTACATATCTAATTGGTCACTACATGGTTCTTTTGGAATGACCAGTACCATTTGGCATAAAAAATGTAGTTTTAATGGTTATGTGCCTGTGGATTTCATCCTTACATGTGTGATCGCAAGGCGGGGTTGAAAATTCTCTAATGGAACCCCGCAAAACTCATAAAACGAGCTGAGACAAGTATCGATGTCGCAGGTGGATCCAATGCCACCGGCAGACTCGCCTCACACGGTGCTGCGCAGACAGCTACGCGCACAGCCCAAGTGAAGGCGGCAGGGGGAGCGAGCTGCTGTGACCGCTGCTGCTGCTTCTGCGGCAGCTGCTGCTGTCCCCGTCCTCTGTCTCTTTGTGGCTGCTGAACTCCTGCAGCTGCTGTAGTGTACATAGTAACCCATTTTACTACTGCTGAACTCTTGCAGCTGCTGTAGTATACATAGTAACCCATGCTACTACTGCTGAACTTCTGCATCTGCTGTAGTATAGTACACATAGTAACCCATGTTACTACTATTACTACTGAACTCCTGCAGCTCGTGTAGTATCTTGTGTGCTTAAGCTACGCTGTCTTAGCGGAGCCTAATTTTTAACAAGGTATTTCTTCGATGATTGCAGTATGTTGTTTTGTCTTGTTTTATAGATTTTTCTCATATTCTTAGTTCTTGCTTCTTTTTTATATATTAGCATGTCAGGAAAACCTATTCAAATGATGTAGGTGTACACTATAGACATTCAAATCGTTTTTGAATCTTGCAGTTATTTTCTGTGTGACGTTGGATTTATTAAATTAGGTCCTCTTCCTGTCAACTGGCCGTAATTGAAATAATCAACTTATACGAAGACAAAAAGACGTGATCAGTTATACGTACACCGATGAAACGTGAATATTGCAGTTTTGGTAGTAAAAACCCTATAATTGGTTCTGTTCGTTTACGAATCAAGACTGCTCAAATACCAGTTTCGATTTTTATAATTTTTGGAGTTGTCTCGGTGCCACTTGACTTTTTTTTTCAATTCCTATTGGCTTTTGGGTTGGCGTATAAAATTTTAGTTTTAGTATCTATGGGAATTTGCGTTCTCAGGGGGGCAAAGTGAGACCCTGAATCGGGGTTACATTGGCATTCCTTTTCTTGAAACAGTAGTTTTTTGCATTGTTACGGGTCATTTTTTCTGTTTTCGGTTCTCTACTGTCCCGTTTTTCAGTGCTCACTACTTATTCTACTTCTATGTTGTTTCGTACACTTTTTTCATTGCTTTGTTTCTGTGCGAAGGCGATCTTGTTTGGGAACACACCTTGTACATAAATCTCCCATTCCCTCGACAACACACTAAATGGTAGCTTCCTTTTCTCATTTTGGAATGCCTTAGTAGAGGTTAAGGAGATCTAAACTAACTTATCTAAGCTAATCTATCGTCATTAGATTATTTCTTCAGTCGATTGATATCAGTGCACTGTTTCAATTCATTGATATTGGTTGCAACTTTTACCTGATCTGGTTTATGAAGCGTCAAGTTCTTCTTGAAGTTTTAAATTTTTTAATCTTAGTGGAAACTGTATTTTTTGTTGTTGATATAAATTAAAAACTGGAAGGCAGTGACTCTTTCCCTTCAGGAATTAGCGGTGAACAGGACTGCACTTTCATAAATCTCAAATCATAGTGCACATTTTGAGTCTAGGAGCAAACATGACCTTCACTTAAAAGGAGGTTCACTGACGATCCCTGCCCCTACCACACTATCCTTTGCTATTGATCTTCTCAGTTGATGATCAGTAAAACTTGCTGCTGGAGGTAGTTGTGAATTTATATCCTCTTGATGTGTCATGGAGGAGACCAGAGAATACATATCAGAGTGCATCGAAATTCCTCTTTGTCTTCGACACTTCATCTGTCTTTTTTTTCGTATTAAGATACTCCCATCTACTTGTTAGAAAACTTCTTTAAAAAATACGGTATTGAAACACATACTGGATATAAAAATGAAATGAATAACTGGTGATTCTTTACAATGTAAATCTGTAAATATGCTAGCATCTACCACGTCCATGCTTGGCTTATGTTTCAAGTTCTTGAAATCATTTTCATTTTCTGGTTAGTTTTAGAGTGCTTTCGATTGACGTGTGTTCGAAATTGACTCTATTGACCAGTTTTACTCACTTAGTGAAGGTGAATCTTACTTCATGCCTTGAACGGTAGTCGCATGTTTTTTCGATTATGATTCGAGTCAAATATGCCATAATTGTAGGGTTAAACATTACATATCCTACCCAATAAATTCGATGAAAAGGTAAAATATATTAAGCGAGCCCTTGCTCGAAAATAACTGCTTTCATTTGTGAATGTTGTTACTACATCTTGTGTAGAAGCACTGTGTCTGCTTCAATGTTCTTTTTCACTTTTGGGTTTCAGTCGCTAATTTGCTTTTAAGCAGCTGTTACAAAATCCGAAATATATTTATTTTCAAAAGCGTAGTCAAAGCAGAGTGCCAAATATTTTACATTGTAGAAATGCGCGTGCAGGATTTTCATATGTTGGGTGGTGAAGCTGTTGCTCCAAAACGAACCATGCATTTGAAGCTTTCTTAATTTTTCCTTTTTTACACTTTACGCATTTAGTGTTTCTGTTCTCTTATTCAGAATTGGCGTTTAAGAGAATCACTTTCGACCCATCACAAATGAAAATTTGTGGCGAATGTGGCGTTGGTATGGTTCAGCGGTTGATTTTAGTCCAGAAATGTGCGTCAAACTTAGTCTTTGAGAACTTATTTCATAGGAAACATATAAAATAACTCGTTTCAACTTATTCATGACAGGTTAAACAATTCTATTTTTGGATCTAATTGAAGTTTTGTTGGTTTCTCATTTTTCTGATTAATTAGCCACTAGATGTTGAACTTCTTTGAAGAAGTATTACTAACGCACAATTATTTCAGTTCCTATCTTTCTATTTTTTAATTGTCACTCAAGGCCTTTTTATATTTTGGTATGACTTTTACCGTTCTTATATTGTGTTCTGAGATGTCAAACCAGTTTTTGATGTTTTTTGAAAGTCATTTCAGTTCTGAGGCATTCTGTTATTCGAATTGTGTTCTACGATTCATGAGCAGAATTTTTTCGCACTAAATGTGGTTATTCCTGTGTTTAAGCTATTTCACCTTACATTTCATTCCTTTTCTCTTTTGAGGAAACTCATTGAAGGAGTTAATATGAACTAGAGGAGTCCGTTCCGTTATCGCGTGATACATTCCCGATTTTGGTACATTAATTCTTCGTCTTGTATGTACATATTTGGCATGTATGCGAACGTTCCTATCGAAATGCTCATTTTACTTATGAAAATAAAATAAGGTTTGCATTGGTTACAGTTTTGAATTTTTCTTCGGGGAAGGTATATTTTGAATTTTTCTTCGGGGAAAAAGAATTTTGATTTTATGTACTTTTGCGGTCAACGATGTCTCATATTTTTTTAGTTTATCACTATCTTAAAGGGTCTAAATTGTCAACTACTAAGCGAGGAGATTTCGTATGCTTGTTACAGGTTCAGTGCTTTGCTTTGGAAATTTTTCTTTTGGGTGGTCGTAATTTCCAACATGTTGATACACGTCAACAATTTTTTCTTAGCGTTAGACTCTGCTAGAGCCGACTGTAAATACATAAGAGAATCTTTCCGTATATCTTGGCGACTCGTGAGGATGTGCTAGACGAGGGGCTGTGGGAGTCAGGTCAATAATATTAAATTTTGTAATTTTATTTGAATAGTTGATGTTTTAGTGACAATTTTTGAATTTGTCAAGATAACAATGTTCACGTTCAGCCAAATTAGCAAACTCTTCCATCGCTCTCTCCTCTCTCCATCGTTTCAAATCAAAGTAATTGATTGACAGTTTTAATCAAAGCTCGCTTTCATGGCCGAAGTCAGATGTTTAATTCAGTAACACTAGAAGTGAGGTGGTGCTTCAATGGAATCTCTCTATTGACATTTTAGGCGGTATAATGTACAAATCGATGAACGGTGAAACCTCCAATATATGTACCATCATTCTTTCGAAATGAAACTTGTGCATCATGATTATCCTTGTAAAGATGACTAGCAAATGTGGTTATTAAAAACACGTTGCAATTTGTAAGTCTTAAAATGCTACTTTACACAATTTTTACACGCTAGATTTGTCTTGCGAACACCAAGACACTTAAATATATATATATAGGTACAGGTCGCTTAGGGTATAACGCGCCATAGTTCTATAAGTTCAGAGAGGAATATCAAGCATTCGTATCATTCATCAATGACCAGCAATTAGAGGTGCGTGTAGAGAGTTAGCGGATATTGAGCAGAACTCCACCGCAACCACCATTGTTGGTGCAGCATCAAGCCATGATACTGCTGGCAACGGTGCTCAGGATGCTAGGACCATGGCACAGTAGGTGAGCTTCATGACGGAGTACAACACATAACAAAGGCAAATTATTCATAAGTAACAAAACAATAACAAATTAAATCACAGTACATTTAGCTGCACGACAAAACTGAGAGGGTTGCATCAGAGGATAGAACAACGCACAACTGATAAGGAATGCAACTCTTAAGATAAGCCTTGACGTTATACTTCCATACTCGCCGTTCAACCGAATCTCACATTTTACATTGAAACATTTTTTCGGTTTGACAATTAAGTAGATCAACTTTTAACTTCAACTTTTTTTAACTTCAAACAAAATTACACCGTTTACAACCAGAGTCGGTTATCTAATCTCGAGGTAGAAGTCACTTCCGGTATCTTCAGGAGGGCTCAAATTTCTAACATTAATGGCCGGACATTAAGTTCACATAGCGCCAATCGATTTGCTCTAAGCAATTGATTAAATAAATGCAATTTGTACAGAAGCACGGAATCGTTAGTTAAATGTAGATGCCTGGCATATATTTAATGAATAATTCCACTAAGTTAAATAGCCATACGTATTGAGTTACGATAAAGTTATTAGTATTTAGAAAGGTGGGCTAATTTCTCTACTTCGGTATAGAATAAAATGTTGCATGCACGTTAAAGTTCTATTACTGAGTTAGTCTCACTAGCTAGCCCAGGCAAAATACGCACGAATTTTCCTAAAAACTATAGCATTAATGGTGAAGATATTGCACATAGTGGCTATTGAAACAGCTACCAAATAATTGAAAAAGCATTCTTCATAGGTCTTCAGATTGCTATACAGTACTACGAGTATAACTATACGTGAGAGTAACTGATTGCATAAATTATATTGACAAGAAAAATGAGTGATGTGAACCGAGCGTAACCTGTGGACTGAGATGTCAATACTTGAGTATTACAGATTATGTGTCCGCTAGGACAGCAGAAATATGTATTCGTACTTGCAAAAACCCTACATCTACGGTCTAACAACTAATTCAGAGAAAATAAATATAAGAGATTGAAGAGTTTAATCCGGATATGTAACTATTTTCGTTATAGGTCTTTTACAGTCAAAATTAAATACCATTGAAGCAATCAATATCGCATGCAACGATGGCACTCGATGAACGTCGGAACCGTATATACACAAACCTTAATATGAGGACCGATGAGATGAAATACGTGATGAATTTTTATTTCGTCTTCACGACCGAGCGAACCTCGCGCTTTGCACTCAAGGCAGCCAAGCCTTCGTGCTCCGCTGATGAGCTCGGGAGCCACCATCGGGCGGATGTGGCACCGTAGAAGTAGTTCGGAAAATCAGAAGACAATGCAGTCCCAATTGTGATGAGAAATATTTACACTGAAGATTTCAATGCCCAATGGTTGAGAATAAGACGGGTTGAGAGAGTACGACTTCTATCTAGGAGCACATGCTCCAACGGATACTTCCGGAAGAGGTAGAGAGGGGGCAGTAGGGAACGGAGGAGGCGGAGAAGCCGAGTCTCTCGCTCTAATGCCATTGATTTCAACGCCTTTAGACTGGCTGTATATTATGGACGGCGAAGAGTAATCGGACGGTCGAGATCTCTTACTTTGGCTCGGGTCACTTGGATGCCGTTCATGGTCTGAGCGCGTCCCCAGCAAACTCGGCATGTACTGAGGGCTGTCGGCTCGGTTCGTACGAGATATATAAATAGGCTCAGAGCCATCAGATTTAGTAAAAGCACTTGCAGCAGAAGTGGCACTCATGTACTGAGGGCTCGAGACACGGGACAGCGGGTCATGACATGTGGGTGCGGAAGCATCCCCCTTACCAGGCAGAGTATACTCGCTTGTCTTTAGTTTAATAGCAGGTTTGGAGTATGGATTGGGATCTTTGTAGTGAGAACCGCTCGGTGACGATAAGAGGACTGACCGCTGAAGACTAGGAGACCTCATTAGAGCAGATGGATCAGGAGCTACAGGTACAACGTACGTCAAATTGTCAGGGTCCCTCTTGGCGAGCTGGTGGGCTCTCAAAGAATGCTTGTGTGGGAGCGTGGCAGTAATGTGGCGACGAGGTAACACGGAAGGAACTGGAACAGGAATGGGGCGTTGACTGGACGGTCGACGCAACGTGGCAGAGCCTCCACCGCCAAATGTGGACAAGCGTGGTCGTGACTCCTCGTAGCGCGGGTCGCTGTCTGTCGCTACGCTCAAGCTGCTGCCTCCTGGAGCAAACATTGACTTTGTTTATTTATATTTAATTTATGAAGGACTTTATAACAAAGTCACACAATAGACACTAAAATGGATAAAACATACGAAATGAGATGAATAATAACAAAAAATTGAAAATCAAGATTATTACAAAACGATGACTTATTAATTGACAACATTTTTCGAAAATAACAAAAAAGAAAGCCTAAATGAATTTGGACGGCCGTGTACAAATGAGGGTATCGCAATGGTTTATTTCTGGTATACAATCGGTACCTCTCAAGTCCTCAAAAATATTTTTGATAGTATTCCAGCATCATTCAGTAATTCCCCACAAAAGACTTACTCATCACCAGAATGGGAAAAAATGAAAATAGCCTTCAAGCTTGGAACGCGAACAATAATGAAAATTATACACCTACGCTGTAGGGTATGACTCCTTACTCAAGAGTATGACTGTGAGTTCATACTCTCAAGTCACGGTGGTTGAACATTCCTTATTCCAGTCATTATGGAAGAGAACATTACTCGGTAACTAACGTAGCAACACCCAAGAACTCTGGTTCACTCTTGTCACAATAAATCAGTTACTCCCATGCATCTTAAACCAAGCGCAAAACCCAAACCTCACAGACTGCATCAAACAATTACAGGTTTATGTTCGTCTATTTCGTACTGTAGCACCAATCCTTGCAATGCACATTTTTCTGCCAAAAGTGTACGGAACTTGACATGAGAGCATCAAGATAAACACAAGCCTCACAAGTTCATAAGTACTTGGGTAGCCCGTACCTCTCATCATGGCAGGCAGGTGCGGATTGCTGTGATCAGCGAAGAGCAGCAGAGCAGGAATTGCAGTGCTGTGCTGCCCATCCATGGCAGCAGATCCAGGAGCTGTGCTTCCTTCTCCGACAGCTACCTGTCGCAGATCCTCATTTGACCGCTGGCTCGAGTCACCAACTCCAGAATCCTTACCAGTTGAGTGTTCTGAGCTCGTATCAGGACCTACAAGAACAATTTCAGCCCCGTGCGTTGAGTCTTCAGGAAGAATGGTTTCAGTGGGCCCCATGAGGGGATCGCAAGCAGGCATAGCGTCAAAAGCTTGGTGCTGGGGGGAGTTGCTAGACAGTGAAGAGGGAGCATAAGGACGCAGTTGTGGATGGTGGTGGTGGTGAGCTGCCAAGCGACGCTCCCTCCGCCGAGAGTGGAAGATGATGATGACCCAAACGAGGGAGGTGATCACCACGCACACCACCACCGCCATCATAACCAGGCCCAGGGTTGTGTGTCCATCAACCAACAGACCTTAAAAAAAACGCAGTTCTATTTATACTTATAATAGATAAGAAATAGCCCTGTAAATTCAAATTCTTTAATTTTTTATTACAAGATCAGTGATAATTTATGCAAATGAACAAAAAGCACGAATAAAGACATGGAAATTTTGTTTGCTGGTTTCTAAATGAGAATTATTAGAGGGTAAATAATAAAAACCCTGAAATTTTTATTCTGTAACTCAATTGAATGAAGGTGCTTGAAAACAATATTTAAGCTAGAAGAAAACACAAATCTCACTTAGGGTGAATCGCAAATCTGTCATAATTATCTCTCAAGTACAATACTGTCGAGTATGGTCTAGCTCTTTCTTTTTGTGCTACACTTTTACGGCCACATTCGGCGCATGCGTTTCGCAGCCATCCCTGATAGAGCAGATAAATTTTGGTTTACACTAGTACTTAAACACGACATTCATTTAGTTGCTTTACCATCAACAACCCCCAGATGGATCGTCTGGCGTCGAGTGCCGTAAGTGTTGGTCAGTTGACAGGTGTAGGACCCGGCGTCCTCTGGCCGCACGTCCATCACAATCAAGAACTGGCCGCCGTCAGCGTTCACGTGGCGTCCATCAGTCGAGATAGTCATGCCGTCGCGTATCCAAGAGATGGCTGGCTGAGGTCGGCCACTGCCCTGTAAATTCGAATGGAAGAGAAAGTTTCAGATATTTATACGACTAATTATCTAAAACGCGAAGTTCTCTCAATTCAACTTGGTATAGTATGAAAAGCGAGACTATAATTACTTTGTTTCCCAAACCGAGACCATAATTACTTCATTCTGACAGAATCGAAAGCAGGAATATCATACTTTTTCAAATACAACTACGAGGCAACAAGTAAATTTATTCTCTGAGATGCGCTTAATAGTGACCTGGGAAAGCTGGCTAACATTAGTGGAAGCGAATTAAAACATCCCATTTACAACAATAATACAGATCCACTAATCATTAGATAAGTCCCTTTGAGTTTCCAGCGCACTAAGTGTGCACGAGACACCGCGAAGCGTAATGTCGAAGTGTTATGATATTGTGGGACTCTGATGAAAACTGTATTAATGTTTGTGACTTTGCTCTCTCGGACAGTAAGCTGAACAAAATGATAATCAATACGAATGAAGGGTAATGATGAAAATGTTATGATTTTAAAAATTAGTAAGATTATAACCATTATAATATTCGTTAGTCTAAGACTTTTTAGCCACAACGCAGGTGATCTCAAGAGAGCAAAAAGAAGGGACCAATTAGTTAGAATTACAGAAAACGGGTAAACCATACACATTGTGTGTTCTCACAAAAGATAGAAACAGCAAGATAGGAATGAAAAGGAAGAAAAACAAAGAAGAGATAGCAGAGAAGATATGAAAAGTGAAAAAACAACGTGGGCGTGAAATGTATAAGTTGCAAAGGCCTATCTGTAGTAACAGTGTCGCCTTTGGGTCCCATTCCCCATAACAGGATTGACAAATGCGACTAACGTGAACCTATTGCCTATCTTGCGCCCGTTCAGGGAAATTAGGAAGAATTAAACAATGAGATGAACAGGTGAGAAAGCAGTTTATCTCTGGTCGATGCGTACTAAGCTGATGAATATTTTGCACTAATTTATCAATGAAAATGATAAGCAAGGCGAAAATCGGTGTACGTAAGTCGCTTTATTAATACAATTATTAAAGTCTAAATGAATAAAATTTTATTCATTTAGACGAGTTGTATTAATAAAATAACTATCCGTACAGCGATTTTTGCCTTGGTCTTCATTTTAAGAATCAGACGCAGTAATGCGGATGTAATTTTCGTTTATCAATTAAGTAGAATAATAGAGGATTGAGTATTCAGTATACCATTACTAAACGGACTCATTTACACTTGAAATGCGATGCCTTAAAATGCCTTTCCTTTCTTTTATCGAGTTTGGAAAGAGCTTGGAACTGTGGCAAAAAACGCTCGGTTATGGCAACTAGACTGACATCTGATCTACAAATCTACCCATCCTATCAGTGTCAACCTCATCTGAATTTTTTCAACTTTTGACTTATTCGACGTTCTGACACGAGCATTGGTCATCCATTTTAACGAACTTCTTTACCTTCAAATTTACCGACACATCCCTCAATATTCTCTCACTATATCTATTCTAAGAGAAGATGATGGCTGAAACGAAACACATACATATTTTTCATCGTTATCGAAGAACTTGATACTCCATTACAACCATCCTAAACATGATAGCACTCCAGTGAACAAGTTCTCTTCTATCTATGCAATCAATTTAATCAAAGTACAGTACCACCTTACATACTTCGTGTTAAATTTCTGCTATGGTTTAATTATTTAACATCATTCAATAAATGAACAATTAACTATAATTATCAACTAACTATAATTAACTTTCAACTGAAAGATGACCAATATACGGGAGGAACAAACCTGGCAGTGCATGACTGCAGAGTCTCCAGGCCTGCTCGTGACATCACTAACAGGATGGAGGAAGTAAGGCGCTTGGGTTACGGTGAGATTGGCGCTCGCCCTCACAACTCCTGCGGTGCTCCTGGCTGTGCACGTGTAAGTGCCCTCGTCTCGTAAGGTTACGGGGCTGATGAAGAACACAGTGTCGTTTGGTTCGACCAGAAGGCGGCGTTCGCGCGCTGCTGGGAAGTCTTCGCTACCTCCCTTCTGCAAAGACATCTCAGGGGGAGGAAGGCCTTCAGCAGCGCACTCCAAGCGAGCCACGCCATCAACCTACACAACAAACAAATCGTCAAGTGTTAAATAAAATCTGAAAAAAGTTACATCTCTTATAGAAATTTCACTATGAGTAATACAGATTGATATAAGCATGCCACGTCTAACACCAATATTGTCACAGTCACTAACCACTTCGACTACGACGTTATGTGAACTCAAGACCTGAGTAACAGAAGAATACCTACAAAAGTCACCCAGCTTCCAATTTCGCTTAGCATCTCACGTTCTCATAACAGGAGGACTAATGGAAAATATCGACGAGATGTAAAAACGATGTAGTAGTAGTAGTAACATGGGTTTGCTGGCGCTTCAGTTACTTAAACTATATTGCACCGGTCACATCATTTAATGAGTCTCAAACTCTTCCAAATCACCACACAGATGAACATCACTATCATTTGAAACATCAAAATTTTAAGAGCATCATGATTATAATTACAACTCAAGATTACAAGTGTCTTCCCATCAAAATTTGTGCATAACACAGTACATTCGAACGCGCTGGGCAGCCAAATCCCGTAGGGGGTTTCAGCTGCACACCCATTTATGGCCGAACGCTTTACCCACACTGAAACCCCCCGAGACGTTATAATAAAAACGATGTCATAATAAAGCAATATAAAACCGAGAAAAACAAAACGAAGACAAATGAAATGAGAAAAAACTAACTAATATAAAACAAAGTGAAATAAGAAACAAGAGAAATGAATATAACAAGTAACAAGTCTTTCCTATTAATAAAAAAATTGAAAATAAAGAGAAAACTCAATAACATTAGGTACAACGTTACCTGAGTGTGGACGTAAGTTGGCAAGATGGTAAAGCGCGGCTTGACCTGGACCTCAATCAGCGCAAGTTGTGAGTAGCTCACTCCGTGATCGTTGCGCACCACACACTGGTAGTACCCAGCGTCATGATGCTGCACCTTCGTCAAGTGTAGGGTAGAGACCACTTCAGATATCACGCCTCCATCAGGATCTGGCTTTACGACCGTCATGTTTATGTCTAGTTTGTAGGGTTCAACGATCTGTTTGTTGCGACGCCACAGAACCTCGGGAACCCCACCTCGACTGCCGACAAGGGCCTTACACTGTAGCTCAACGTCCGCTTCTAGCAACACGATCCTGTCCTCGGGTGAGCTTTGAATCAGAGGACGAGGGGTGTGGTCGCATGACAAGGCCTCGCTCTTCAAATTGTTGATAGAGCGGCCAGCCTCGCTGGTTGGGTAGCTGCAGGTTGCGTGCATGTGGCTGAGATCCAGGGTTGTAGACTCTAGCCACTGCTGAACCCAGGAAAGATGACAGTCGCACACGAGAGAGGTGGTGTTTAAGATCACCTGGGCAGAATTACCGTTTTCCGCCGGTTGCAGATGACGAAAAGGGTTATTGTGTAGGGTCCGTATAGAGTTGCCACTCAGGTCCAGGATGTTTAGACTGGTCATGGGTGCGAGAGACTCGTACTGCACGGCTTCTATGCCGTTGAATGAGAGGTCTAACCGCACCAACTCCGATAAACCAGAGAACGCTTCGCTCGGCTCTTCAACTGTCCAATGCAGGTCGTTGTACGAAAGATCCCTGTGTGAGAAAAAAATTTTCTACTTGAAAACTGCTCTCAGAACCAAATATTACTATTTTAATTCTCAAGCTATTTAGCATAAGGATGTAAAATGTGTGACTCAGTTTTCTTGAGCGCCGCAAAACACAGGAAGAAATAAATGAAGATTCCACCTGTTTATAAGAAATTTTCGATGCATATAATACACCTACATGGAACATGTAAAAAATATGCCCTTGCAGTGGACGCAAAATATTTTACAGTTCGCTCAATATGTGAGTGAAAGCTTCACAGCTTCCTGCTTGAGGATGCTCGCATTTGTCCCTTCAGAAAAATAGAAGAGCGGTTAAATCGATATGGAACGCAAATATTATCTTTCATAATTCTAATTGGAACATTTCTCAAAATTTTAGATGCAGTCGTACCAATAAAAACGGTGTAATGAGCACAATAAAAACGGTGTAATGAGCACAATAAAAACGGTGTAATGAGCACGATAAAAACGGTGTAATGAGCACGATAAAAACGGTGTAATGAGCCCGAGTGACGAGCCGAATGAAAAGTACTCACAGCTGTTCTAGTCGGGACGTGGGCGCAAACGTGGCGGGCAAGATGGAGCTGAGACGATTGTGAGCGACAAGCAGTAGCTGCAACTTGCCCAGCCCCTCCAAGGAGCTCGGATGCAGAGATACTAACTTGTTATAGCTCAGGTCACTGCAAAAACAAACGCTCTAGCTAAAACCCACGTACTAACGCTCAACATATGAGAAATTCAACCATTTGTAAGGTCCGAGTCGTCGTACACTTCAATCAAATTAAGCGGATAGAGCAGGTACCCAATGAAGCAGTTTTATCAATATTTCATCATTTGAATAGTGTCGGTGGACGACGGCATTACTTCGAAAAGCTGGAGACAGTTGCCTATTCTAAAGGGTTGGCATTGATGGTTAGTGACGGTAACTTGGGAAAATTGATCATTCATAATTATCGACAGCTTTGGCCCCTTCAGACTCGAATTTTCTTTCTCCATTCGATAACCAAAAAAGAAGAATAAGTAACGAATGAAATGAGCAATCCAAGATCAGTTTTTTACACAAACTTACGTTCTAGTAAGATCCTATTTTGAAATCAAAGGACTCAATGTGGTAGTGGAAAATACAACTGTGTCGTTTCTCAAAATCTCTCGTAGTAATGAACTTGAAAATGCTGAAAATATTAAGTAGCAAGAGTTTTAAATTCTAGAATCTCTAAAGTATCCGAACGTAGTGTACAAAGGCCGGCCATTTCACACCCGAAAATTGTTCTGTGCAGTGAAGAGCAAAATTACTTGTGTTTACAAAATAGTAAGTTGCTCCATTGATGAGTAAATCAGCTAACCGAGTACATGAGGAGAAAACTCTCATAAATAAATTGCATGAAAAATATCAATGATAATCACAAAACAAGCAAGTCACGCGATTCACACTAGTATTGGGAACCATAAAATATATTTAGTAGGACTGTTCGCTTTTATTTTCGTTATGATACAAAACACTTGTACTGCACAGAACAGCTTATCAGAAATATTGAAGAAACAAAGGAAAATTTTATTACAAGAGCGTAGGTGAATAATATCTTACAGAGTAACGAGGTTAGGGGCGTTGTTCTTCCAAGCCTCAGAAGCTATGTTGGAGATGGCGTTGTGCCGCAGTGAGAGCTCCTTCAGAGACGACAGGCCAAACAACCAGTTCTTGGACACCACTGTCAGGTTGTTTTGATCGGCAGACCTGGCGAAGCATA
>JACJUY010002527.1:32741-45462 GCA_014220935.1 Platorchestia sp. MABIK | reverse complement strand
ACTTGCAATTTTTAATTCGAGTAAATGTTTTATACGGTATTTTTAGTTCTCTCCTTTTTACTTAAAAACGGGATAAATGCGTGTAGAATCACGCAGAATGGGCAGATCAGAACTTAATTCGCAGAAAATTGAGTGAAAACACAGCAGACAGAGCACGATGCTGCAGCAGTCAATAACATCCTATTCAAGGCGACCGATAGTGCCAGTGCATAGCACAGTGTGGAGCAAAAAATTAAAATAAAAAGCTGACTAGCAAGTCTGGCATAATAGTAATACGCAGCAGCGCATATTATTCAGCATAGGTCCTGTAAGAAAGATTAGATTAGATTATTAGTTAGTTTAAGCCTCCCTATCCGCTACAAAGGCGATCCAAAGAGAGTAAGGAGGAAGGCACCATTTAGTATGGAGTTTAGGGAACGTGGAATCTACGCAGAAAGGGCATAGAAACAGTAAGATGAGAAAGAAGTTTATGAAACAAGATCAAAGTTGAAGAAGAAAGTAGTAGGTGTTGAAAAAACAGGACAGCAGTGAACCGAAAAAAGATGGTCCGTAACAGAACAAAAACCTATTTTATTTCAACAAAAAGGAAGCCTACCTAACCCTTAGCTCGGGCCCTCACATAGTCCCCCTGGGAGCGCTTATTCCCATAGATACAACAGTTGTATCCCCCTGAGGGGAGTCCTGTAAGAAAAAATGGCTTACAAAAATATTAACAGTTAAACCGAGACCAGTTACACGAACTAAAAGTACAATTCTTATTAGAGCACTTATTTCGGAGGCTCAAAGGAAATAGAACACATACATATACTTAAGACTCGCCAAGTTATTAGTAAGATAAAATTTAAAGAAATTTTTAGGATTAAAAGCTTCTGTGGCAGCTCCGATCCGAATGCTTGAGCCAGCTAACGTCACAGCCAAGCGATGCTCAAGTGAACCTGAGTGCCACCATAAAAACTAACACCATTTTCAGTCTAAATACCAGTACTGTTAGACAATATATTAGAAGCTAACCCGCCAGTTAAATTTTTATGTTGTATCAACGTGTTCGGTCGTCCAACTTTATTATCATTATACTGAAGAACCATGACACACCATGTCCTAAAGATTATATTAGTCCAGTGAGCATCACCAGAAAAGCGCAAGAGACAGACGACAGCTAAAATAGTTAGCGTTGTCCCACACTATGACACTTTGGCAGCTCGCTTAGAAAACTGATAACACGTGGAAACGGGAAGTGCACTTTGAGCTGAGTAACTAACAAGAGCAGCAACATCATGTGGACACTGCACGATGTTTTATTACTTGCCCATGACATGAAATTGTATAGTCTAGTGGGAACGTCTCAGTAGCGCGTTTTCACCATCAGTCCGAAAAAGGTACTTCAAAATTTTGAGCCTTGCCTCACAAAACTGTGCATTGCTCTCGGTATTTTTGAGACATCGTCGTACACTGAATTTAATCACACATATTAAGCTTCAAACTAGACGCTGAATGCCGAGACTTTAAACAAATTTTAGTCTCAATCGTCGCCAAACAACTGCTAAAATTACAAAATACTTCATAAACTTGAATAGAAGTAAAACGTAAGTTTAAGGAAAGAGTAGAGAATATAANAAATTGTATAGTCTAGTGGGAACGTCTCAGTAGCGCGTTTTCACCATCAGTCCGAAAAAGGTACTTCGAAATTTTGAGCCTTGCCTCACAAAACTGTGCATTGCTCTCGGTATTTTTGATACATCGTCGTACACTGAATTTAATCACACATATTAAGCTTCAAACTAGACGCTGAATGCCGAGACTTTTAACAAATTTTAGTCTCAATCGTCGCCAAACAACTGCTAAAATTACAAAATACTTCATAAACTTGAATAGAAGTAAAACGTAAGTTTAAGGAAAGAGTAGAGAATATAAAAAGTAATGTTCGAATTCTGGACAATTATCGCCAGAGTCAGAACGGTAATTTAAACAATAGACTAAAACGCGGTAGTAATAGTCAATCCCGATTCATAATAAAGTTCAGAGGATAGAACTTAGTTTTCGCACACATCATACACATTCAATGTGCATTTAATGTAAGCACTACTTAGGTCTCCCTGTAAAAAGCCTTCCTTTTAATCAAGAGAAAAAAAAACTCAAGATGAGCATGTATTAGATTATTTTACAAAACCACTGATTTTAAATACATACAAGACCCGAAGATTTCTCGTCTATACAGCCATCAAGCACAAGTGAACGTTAGCGACCAAATAACATCAGAGACAACGCGAGCGTTCCCGGCATAGCTGAGGTTTACTGAAGTCTTGCCATTGTGCAGGAGGGCAATTGTATCAATTGGATGAAGCAGGAGAGGCATGCGAACTAGGGCATCAAGAGGCCGACTTTAGGTGCGACAGTGGACTATGCATCATCGATTGTGAACGACACTGTAAGTTAAAAGCTTCATTCGTTTACATTTACGAAGTAACTATCTCAAGCAATATGAAGTATAACTCAACAACAAAAAATTGAAAAGGCATGCGATCAGTTCCAGAATCCAAGCTTTTTTATTTGAAAACATTTTACCCCCTCTGGTGGTTTTATCCTGTTTAAAAACAAATTTTTGTAAAAACGATATAGTTGTGTACATCAAGAATATTTCTTTGCTTTCACAACCTCTTTTGGATTGTTTTGCTTCACAATACCGGGAAGAATGGGAGCGCTAGAAAAAACTCATAACAAACAAAGGTGCGCTTTAAACCAATAAATTTACCTAACATAAAAAAGGATAAGGCGAATATAAGTTATAAAAAAATTAGTCGTATGACTTGTAGACAACCTCAAAAGGAAAAATAACCCCCTTGGGCTATCATGAAAGTAAATTGAAAATTTCTTCAATCAAAACTGTTGAATCTGTCACAGATAACTCAAAACATCGACACAATACGCTCTAGGACAATCTCTTTCGGTGAGCAATCTTGTGGACATTTACGACAGTTTACAGTACAAATGAGACAATATGTAAATGGATACTGACTTGAAGCAAAGATTTATTAAACTCGAGCGGATACATTGAAGGAGATCCAAGTAATAGAGTGGAGATTCGTTAGTATTATAATTAGTGTAAATTTAACGAGTTACAATGCGTGTAAGCGTCAAGAAAGAGTACATTACAAGTCAGTACAAGCCTACTTGAGCACAAAATAGATGTTCGCAATAGAGGAAAGGACCCATTAGTACGAAATTGAATGAACGACAAATCTAAACACAATGTGTGTTCCCAGACCCTGTACTTAGAAACAGCAAGTTTGAAGAAAATTTATGAAACGAGATAAAAGTTGATTAAGAATATAATAAGCGCTGAAAAAATGACAGCAATCAACCGAAAAAACTTGGTCCGTAACAAAAAAGAATCTATTACAATAAGAGGAAGGCCTACCTAACCTTCAGCTCGAAGCCTCACATCTTCCCTCGGGAGCGTAAATTACTAATTACACCATAGAGGTATTTCTCTGGAGGGAGGCGTGACGGAATGCGTAGCTGAAAGTTAAAAGTGTTAATTTTGCTTAAAAACTTGGGAGTTAAAGCTAATCTACTTCTCAAAAGCTTGTTAAGCAATGGTGTACAAAACGGGCACTTTATTTCGCCGGCAAATATTACAATTCACAAATGAAATTTGCATCAATTCGGGGATTTTACGAGTACACTAAAAAAGTAAATACTTTGGTAACGAATTCAAACGCTCATGGACCTTTGTGGTTGTTATTATCTCGCATAACAATCATTTTGAATACATAAGTTCTAGAACTGAAACATCCAAAAATGGGAGAATAATGCACCGACCATGACAAGAGCATCACTACCACCACCACCACCATCATCACAACCAAACCGCACATGTACGGCGCTTACAGTTTTGTATCGGCACTCGCAACCTTGAAAATACACCTACCAATGCAATGCGAAAAATACGATAAACGCACTGGTGAAAATAACAGTATTTGGTGCCATGAAAGTAGTTTTGCAACAAAATAGCAGTTGGTAATATAGTACTTTCGTAAAAATAGGATAAATATTGATGATATAATGAAAGCATCATAAAATATTACATATTTGAGAAAAGATGCCACCGCAAAAAAAAAAAATGCCTGGTAACATAAAGAAAGATCCACTTGAAAGAATTTGTAGAAGAGTGACCAAGACACGAGCACGAAGGCCATGATACACACGCAGTTGCGAGGCAGAGGGCGCGCACCTGTGAGTATAGAGAGCAAAAGAGGCCCATCCGAGCACTGCTCATCTATGGACCAGGATGTCATCGTCATTGGGCAGAGTAAACCGGTCACACAACTAAGCTTACGTGCAGATTAAGCTTGGGTGAAGAATAATCCAGCTGAAGTTTTCAAAATTCTACTCACGTAGTGCGAGTCGAGCTCACCTGTTATCAGTCTGATACAAACATGTCGTATTATTTTTTGTCCACATACAATCATTTATAAATTACACATAAACGATATCATCATTGAATCGATGGCGACAATAGCTGCTGAAAAAAAGCCTGATCATTTACTAGTCAAGGCTCATCAGCAAGGCGTCCACCAGAAGCAGGTGCAGTGAAGTTTGAACTGAAGTACCAAGACACACTTCGCTGTCAACAACACTGTAGTCGACCCGACCGACAACCACGTGCTCCGACATAACAACAGCTCTACACCATTGTTTCGATAAACAAAGAAACTATATGAAAGAAAAATTATTTCTCGTGAGCGAAACCTGAAGTAAGCGCCGCTAGCAGCACACATTACAAGAGGCATGTCAACAAGACCAGGACACACGTCACAGCACCTACAACTTCCGTCAAGAAATGGCGATAACAACGTACGGTCGATGACCGAAGCGTGGCCACCGATCATTTCCATTTCAAACACCGGAAAGTGATCGCTAACAAAATTCTCGTAGATTCAGTTGCTGCTCAAGGTACACGTGTTGTGCATTCACCAGGTACCACCTCTACGCTATTTTCATGGCAGGTAATAGGCTTGGCACAAATCTACAACTGATAATTGAGGAACATCATACTAAAGTTTCCATTTAGTATGATGAACATTCCATCGAACTGAAGTTTCCATTTTACACAGGAACCATAGTTCAAAGAGTATAAAAATTCACAATAAAAAGTTGATAAAACGACGCGTTTCTCATTTCTGTTCGAAAATACAGTGCAACTGAACAAAGCTAGTTCTTTGGAACAAATTATAACTAAAAAACAAGTGAAAATACTTGCTACCTGAGCACAAGTAGAGGTGAAATGCTATTCTACTGAGTATGCTTCCCACGAGAAAAATGTCCAGCCATAAATACCTATCTTTGCCTGCGAGAGCAATACTTGCAGACTCCCCAAGTTCAACAACGTAGTAAGAACGCGACGAAAGCAACACGATCATAAAGTAGGTGGTGCACGAGGAAAACGAGAAAAAAGAATGAAGTCAAAATGATTTAATAAAGCGCTTACGAAAACTGAAGTGATCGGTCAAGTTGAGAGGGAAGATTTATTCACCTAAAATTTTAAAAAAGGCCGAAAGTGTAACTAAAGAAGCGCGTATTATTATACAAGAGAGTTTTAGCCTCCCTTAACCACGACAAAGATGTTCTAAGAGAGGAAGGAGGAAGGCACCATTTAGCATGGAGTTGAGGGAACGTGGAATCTATGCACAAAGTGCACAGAAACAGTAAGCTAAGAAAGATGTTCATGAAACAAGAAAAAGTTGAAGAAGAAAGTAGTAGGTACTGAAAAACAGGACAGCAGTGAACCGAGAAAAGATGGTCCGTAACAAAACAAAATCTATTCTATTTCAACAAAAAAGAAGCCTACCTAACCTTTAGCTCGGGCCCTCACATAGTCCCCCTGGGAGAGCTAATTCCCATAGATACAATAGTTGTATCCCCCTGAGGGGAAGAAGCGCGTACTAATGCAACAAATGTGCATTGGAATGTCCAGGGTTGCATTATATGAAATTCCTTGACGCACTCTTTCTTGAACGAGGTTATATTAGGTCTGGTTTTACCTTTACTTCTGCTTCTGATTCTTTCAATTCAAAGAAATATTTTCAATTTCAATTAGAAATTTCTCAGTAAAATATTTACGTTATTCAGTGAAGAGGTTGCGAGATAAGCATCATCTGAGAAGCGGCAGGAGTGACTTGGGCGGCAGTGCCCGTTGCTCCACAGTAGCACGCGCGCGTCGTCTGGCACTGTGCCCAGGGCGCAATTCCCATCATTTACGTGTACCGTGTCCCTAGTCAGGTGACCATTGTTCCGTTTTTTGATGTCTTGTTGCGCGCCATGTTTTTATTACCTCTTGTTTCACAGTTTCAGTAATGAAATACAGAGAAATCTACAACCTAAAAGATTTAGAGAAACGTTTCCTTCCTAACCGCTGTTTTATACAAGCCTAAAGCAGTAGTTTAATAAATTTAAGCTTCTTCATGGTTTCAATCTCAAATCTAATGAATTTCGATGGCCCAAATTGAAAACAATTTAAAAAGGAATTCATTCTTCAGTACGAAATTTAATGTACAGGAAAAGTTTTACGGAGCCTCAAAACAACGCCGGGTGCTTCTGCTATGCGGGTGGACGCAGTCCAATTGACCTTGGGCTTACATTTCTCAGGCGCAAAAATGTCTTTAGGTCCCTGGGCTGCCAACTACAATGCAACCTCACAAATGATTCCGATCCGAGAACCGCCATTCACAGTAATGACCTAAATTACATTCCTCTCTGGTAGAAAGCTCGAACGAAAACTCATTGATACATCTTTTCAGTGATACGCTTCATGATTAATAGTCATGCCAAATACAAATAAGTAAGTACAATTAATCAGAATAGGCCTGTCAAAAACTGAAAACGGCATCATAGAGTCTAGACTCTGGAGGTAGATTCAGGTTGTAATGCAGTAACATAGCTTCATGAAATCAAAATAAGAAAGCTTCAACGCCCGAAAATGGCTAAGTCCAACTTGGCAGCGCAATAACGAAAGAGAATGAAGACGAAGCTAATTTGAGAATTAATTTGGCATTTATTGAGGCATTCGTTATTGACGGAGACGTCGATCACATTACGCGAAAAGAAGAAGAAAAGATATTAATGAATTGGGCCACGCAATTCAATCAAAGTGCACTCAGTAAACGAGGACTGCTGATTCTGGGGAGGGTAGCTACGGACACCTATAAGAAGTCAAAATTAAAAACCTACAGATGACGACAGACAGCAGGAAAACAGAACTCTATGTAATATTGCACACACATAACGCACTTAGCTTGTAGAAACATGGTGTCAGAAGGCATACGCTTTTGTTTTTATTTAGATCATAAAACCATCAACTTTCAACTGGAGGATAGGCGATACTTAGTCACTTGAGCCTGATAAAGCTTAACCCTCGCTTGAAAACAAAGACAGCCTACGAACGGAAGCAATTCCACGGCGTAAAAGATGAGGTTGCACACTGAATAAAGAAATTAATACAAGCATAATGAAGCTAAGACATAGTAAGTTTCAGAACTGACATTGCAAGAACGGTTGAACGCCATCAGTTCCAATTATCAGTGTAACTCGGCAAAATTTAGGAGAGTGGCTTAAAAAACAAATGTAGTGTATGAGAACAAAATGACAATGTAAGTGGAATCTTGTTACAAAATTAGTCAAGAGTCAAAGTACAAACGGTGAGTTCTCTCGCGAAAATAATTAAAATATATCAAGATTTTACATGCAGCTTTGTCTTCAAAAGCCTTTTTAGAGTTTGCTCTTTTTTTATCCGAAGTAAACGACGCACAGCTAACTGAAGATGTCACACAAACTCTTGCAGGCCTCCCTCCTTCAGTGAAGGTGGTCACGGCTTCATCACCTCGAGTCCTAGACCAACAACGCCGCCCCGGCATTGCAAATATAATAAGACAGAAAGACATGAAGGGCGTGTCGCGTCCTAAGACTGATGTTCTCGAATAGTTTTTTTTTAGAATGGCTTTGCATGGAACATCGTAATAGTTAATCGGTACATTGTGGAACACATGTTAAAAGCCAATCAACAATTTTCACCCTAACGTGTGGACTTGCGAAGTAAATCTCTTTCTCTAGGAGGAGAGAGATCTCGCAGCCAACGTCAACAGCCGGCAAATAACCATGAAATATAGTGAGGCCATATACTTTCCTCTCGAGCATGCGCACGCTACAGCTCGCCAAATTCAGTGCATCATGCACTCATGACTTGAAACGCTCAAGTGTACACGTGTGTTTGCACGCGACTTTCTCTACGGCGGTGCTCAGAAATTCAAATTACCCACTGTTGCACGTTGGGAATTGTTGGATTGGAAAACGTTTTAGATTTCAAATATTAACGATCACAATGCAATTCGTGAACAAGGACGTTTTCCACGTAGATTGAGGTGAATAACTTCAAGATGTTTAAGACGTAAGAACAACACAATACTAAAACTTTATCCTAATTCCGTATATTCTACAAAGAACAAAAGCCGGATACACTGAAAATCATCGGAGTACAACACTTAAAACTAAATAAGAGCCAAAACTAAACACAACTACAGAAGATTGTCGTTGATCTCTGAAATAAAAGCCAATGAAGACATGGAGTTCATTCCCTGTTCTTTCTTCCGTGGTTTTCCACTCACCGTACAAGTTACTGTGAATTCTAAATACAAACGCCCCAGTAAAATTTAACAGCCGACTCAATTTTTTCAAACAACCCCTTTTTTATAGCAGAAAACGAGTTAGTAGGCACACAAATTGGCAGAACGAGACAAGCCAGAGTGTCGAGTAGTATTTCATTTTTAGTAGCAGATTAGACTAGATTATAAATCAGTCTGGGCCTCTCTCACCACAACTTGCGAGTTCCCAAGAGAGAAGGACGAAAACATCGTTCAGTTTGATATAGAGGGAAAGGGGAATCTTTACGCAAGGCGTGTCTCCACACCCCGTGCAAAGAAACAGCAAGATTCAAAGAAGCGAAAGTTCAAGAATAAAATAAAAAAAAGGGAGAGCAGTGAACCTAAAAATATCGCCCAAAAAAAAACTTTTCTATTTCAGCAGAAGGAAAGGCTGCCTAACCTTCAACGTAGGACTTCACATATTCCCCTTGGGATAAAATGATACAATAATAAAGCAATCAAAATGATAGAACATTCACTCGAAGAGCGTCGAGCGTTTGGTCTTAGAAAACAATGTTCTCGCAGTGCGACAAAGCTAGGCAGCGAGCGGAGTGTGCAGGCAGTTCGAGGTGTGAAGTGGATTAAAGATATTAACCTACATTCGTTCAAGAAGCTCACCGCTACTGGCGTCGTATTTGGTATGAAGCACTTCTCACACCTCGCACAAGTCTAGGGTTAGGAATGAAATATAAATCAACTCAGTAAAAACTTACAGCTGTCTCTCACATGAAGAACCCCCAGGTTTACGAGGTGTCACGTGCGGGGCGTTACGATGCGGATGTCGATTCAGAATACCATTACTAAATAACTGTTCAGAAGCATAACATATAATCACAGAACTTATAACGACAGTAACGGTTCAATATTAAATTTATTGGAAGACTCACAGCTTGGTGAGACGCGGCAAGTCGAGGTGCGCAGGCAAGTCGGTGATGTCGTTCTTAGACAAGTCGAGCTGGCGCAAAGCGGGCACCCCCTTCAGCCGGTCGCCCACTCGGCGGAGCGCGTTATCTCGCCTGACGGAGACCAGGCATCGTCAACAATGAACACCACTTCACGCAAGGGCTAAGC
This sequence comes from Platorchestia sp. MABIK, assembly GCA_014220935.1. Taxonomy (NCBI): domain Eukaryota; kingdom Metazoa; phylum Arthropoda; class Malacostraca; order Amphipoda; family Talitridae; genus Platorchestia; species Platorchestia sp. MABIK. The sequence continues at coordinate 35,698 of JACJUY010002527.1, read as the reverse complement.
CAATACCAGTTCACGAGGAACCCATTTTACTCCACAGTAAGAAACCGAGCACGTTCTACTTCACATCAAAATAGGTGAAATTTTTCTGGGGTTTTGCTATGGAGAAACATCTAAGCCAGAGAAGGAAACGAGCGCTATTCAATTCATGATCGCATCGAAGGAAGAATTTGGCATTTTAGAGGAGACGGAGAAACTAAAATCACTTTATTCTCGTGAGATGTGCACCTGTCAATACACAGATGCAAGTTCCACAAAAGATTAGGATATAGGTTTAGGACTCCCAAGCCACAACAAAAGCGATCTCAAGAGATCAAAGAGAAGGGACCATTAAGTAAGGACTATAAAAAATAGGGACCTATGAACCATGCGTGTTGCTCTACAGGATACCTCGCACATAGAAACAACAACCTAATTAGAAAAAGGAAGAAAAGCAAAGATGAGATAGCAAAAAAGATATGAGCACTGAAAGAAGTAAAGTGGGCAAGATAGAAGTCTCGAAGACCTAATTACAGTATAGCTGAAGCAACTCTCAGAGGGTGCTAGTCTCCAAAGCAAAGGATGGGTAACTCTATTACCTAACCTATGCCGCAGCAAGAAAGCGTACACACTTATTCTGACACTAATAAACCCTATTGAACCAGGTTCTCCCAGAGGAGGTATTTTGTCCGGGAAAGGTTTAAATTGACAAAGATATAACCGGTGCAGTACAGCGATTGTATGCCTATGCTTCTTTCAAGATCCGAATGAATCCAGTGAAAATCTAAAAATTATATGAAAGTATGATGAACTTTGATAAATCAAATTTTCTGGAAGCAATATTCTCATTAGATATACATACATCATCTCGTATTTATAACCCACAAAGCAGAGCTGTAAAATGTGCCTAATTAAAAAAACGGGACACTTTTTTAGGCAAAAGAAATTCTTTTAAATGACGTCACTGAAGAGTTTCACTCGCATATAATTTTAAACATGATTGTTCATTTTACAAAGAGAGATGCGTGCTGAGCTTACAAAGATGACAAGAACTTGAAAAGACCAGTTGAATGCATTCAAAATCATAAATGCTCATTTCTAGCAGGCACAGTATTTTGTAACAGGTGGCGAATGGAGTTAGAGTTGGCAGATACTCAGGCTTCACTCACAACGAGAGGCGTGTCAGCGAAGGCAAGTCTCCGAGCTCGGGGAAGTCCAGCAGGCCAAGCTTTTGAAGCTCCCTGTCGAGATAAATGGTGTCATTTAGAACACATAAGCAACGAGCAGAACACAAAAAAAAGTACACAAGACCACGGCAAAAAATACGACAAAACCATGGAAACAAATACGAGAGAAACCCTTGATTATCTCTCAAACAAAAATTATGGGGATGGAAAGTTACTAATCCGTATTGGTAGCTACAGGAAACAGCCTTTCTGGAACCACGAAACGAAGATATTCCAGTGGGCACGAACTGGAAAATGAGAATGACCTCTTCCCAAGGTTAGTAAAAGATAAAGCAATTACACAGTAAGATAGCTCAGCATCAAGCTTTGATACACTCAACGGCCCTACACTTAAAAGCTAAATGGAGTTCGATGAAGCCACTAGATAACGCATGATATAAAGTAACACTTGCCACAAAACGCGTGAGGGCGCTGGCGCAAGTGGTATCGCATCGAACTACAAGGCACCTCAAAATATACGTTCCTTCATAATACCAATAAGCTGTTAGAGTAAACCATTTTATACGGAGTTTTCAATTGAATCGTGGCGCAATAAGACTGATTTTATAAAATAATCGTGACTAAATATCCATTTTCCTTTCAGTATTGTGATCAGCTAAGCTTTTAGATTACGACACACCATAAAGACGCTTAGCATTAGTGGTTCATCTCCCGGTTAGCAAAGCCCGCAACAACCGAACTGGACGGCAGCGTGAGTACCTTCTATACATGAGACGTTGAATAACGATCCAATGAATAAAAAAAACATATTGTAAATTTTTTGACCACAACAAATGCCATCTAAACACAAAGCGAAGACAATTTAGTATGGGCTGTTGACAACGAGGAAGCAATGCACAAGGCACAACAAGGTGTGTTTTAAAACAAAATACCCTTCACATAGAGACAGCAAGCTGTTGAGAAAGATGAAGAAAGGACAGAAGAGAGAGCAAATAATATATTAACAGGCACTAAAGAGAAGAAGTTTCAAAAGCCCATGCATGTATATAGCAGAGGTAACATAACGGTATCCCTCCAGCTAACACTAGCCTCCTTAACATAAAATAGGCAAACCTAATTAACCTAAACATATTGTCTACACTATGCCTCGTGAAGGGAACAAAATGAAACGCTCAAGCAAAATGATAGTGGTATGGTAACCTTGTCCCTGTGAAGCTTGCTCCTGGATAAAACAGTGAAGAAAGAAAAATACAGCAAGAAAACATTAATTCTACGTACGTTCTAACTTTTCTACCCGTTCACACACGAAGTCCCACAGGAAAACGAAAAATTTGAATAATTATGTATTCGTGCATGAAGAAATATGAAAACCAACATACCACGTTTACTTGAAATAAAAAGCAAGAACATGGATAACCGTCAAAACTAGAGCACTAAAGGACAAAATCCACATCGAGTATCAAGGGATATTTTTGAGAAACATGGTCCCTAAACATTGCATTCGAATGCCTCATGGAATTAACAAATGAAGGCTGCGTGTAAAATACAACAGAAACACACTAGATTATATTATGTGTTCAGTCCTTCCTAATCACAACAAAGGTGTGCTCAAGTGAGGAAGGAGGAAAGCACCGTTTAGTATGGAATTAAAGGAACGGGGAATCTACGCACAAGGTGGGCCCCATAACCGGCGCATAGAAACAGCAAAATTGAGAAATTTCTGAACCCAGATTAAAATTGAAGGAGAAATTAATAAGTGGTGAAGAACAGGACAACAATGAAGGGGAAAAATGG